>JASAMW010002586.1:0-17854 GCA_030247985.1 Epsilonema sp. ZAB3_2 | reverse complement strand
AACACAAAACACTGTTATGTACAAAAACACTGGGCACACAATGAATAATAATGTACAGTGAATAAATTAAACATAAGCACAGCATTTATGTACACACACACACACACAAAAATATGGTAAGCTAAGAAAAGCTAGTAACAAATAATGCAAGGTGCACAAGTCAGCTTACTGTGTGGCCTAGTTGCTTGCTCAACTTCTTGTAGCGGCTTTCCAGTTGTTCGGTTGGTTCCAAATGTTCGGCAGATTCTTCATGTTCAGGTGGATGACTTCGTTTGGAATCACCCCTCGCTGTTTAGCGGCATCCTTTTGTTTCAGCCAGACATCCCAGGGAAGGTAAACCCTCCCTTTGAGACCAGCGGATGGTGGCAAAATCCTCTGGATCTTCTCAGGATGTGCCAGCAGAAATCCAGCTCTGTTGATGAAGGACTGAGCATCCAGATGAAATGGCACCCAATCCATCAGGCAGTTAGCGGCTGGAGGAACGTTGGTAGCTGATTGAGCAGCGACTTCCAACTTCTTCTCTCTGTTGAAGCTGGTGGCCCTGCTCAGCTCCAGTTGACTCACAGGAAGCTCCTTAGCAGCTGTTGTGGGGTAGTGCATCCTCCTTTGCAGCATCCTCATCTGCGACTGATGCCTCTTGAACTGTCCCAGAAATAGGCAAAAACAATCCTCATGGGTCAATTGAAACAATCGACTCAGTCGGATTGGCGCCAAATCTGGCAGCATGCAGATGATTGCACTTGGGCTGCGTGAAGTTTCCTTTGATGTTGCAGGATCAGGTCCAGGATCAGTTGTCCCCTTGCTGAACTGAGTGATGCGACTGGAGTAGATATGACACAACACACCCAGTGGGACAGTTGGCTGAATGATGGTTGGAATGATGCCAACTGAGATGGTAGATCGTCTCGGAAGCAATGTAGTAGGTCGAATCTCCTTTGGAGTAGCTCCCTTTGGATCCTCTGGTTCCTGTTGCAAACTATGCCCAGAATTTGTACATGGTGCAGAGTGCACCGCGTGCAGTTCTGAGTCAGTCTGCCCTGCACTAGCGGCTTGTTCATGCAGCGTCCTGATGAAGTCAGTCATTCCCATTTGCATTGCTGCTTTCACAGCGTAGGAACTCTTCTGGAATGTTGGTAGAGATCGCGATGGACGGTTGGTCGTCACGCGGACAGCTGTATTTGCCTGGTAGTTTGGCGGCTTCAGACAAGTCGTGCTCCGGTAGATCCTTTGACCATCGGGCGTTAGCAGCTCAAAGCCCAGCGCGATGAGAGCAGAGTTCCCTAGCAGCAGTCTGGTTTGGGCTCTGGGTTGATCGTCGATCAAGCAGCGCACTTCCGTGGGAGGATATCCATTCCGGTACATGATCGGCAAGCGAACTTCATACTGGAAGATGTCCTCTCCTACAGGTCCAGCGATGCCCGTGACTTGGCTGAGAAATGGTCTTTGTCGGCCTGTCAACTCCCGATTGCTCATGTAGCCCTGCTGAATGAGTTCCTGTACAAGAGCGCGGCTGACAACTGATAGCGATGCTCCTGTGTCCAGCACAGCTTCTTCTTCCTTCCCAGCTACATCCATCATAGCGACGATGGTAGGTCCTCGATCTGGTGCCACCTTAGCAGGAGGATAGATGACAGGTACGTCGCCCTTTGGTGTACGGAGGGACACGTGCCCCGGACCATCCTTAGGTGGTGTGGGTTTGATGTAGATGTGGCCAGGTGTGAAGCGATGGAACGTCCACAGATCTTCCTCATTGTCCTGTTGTAGTCGAGTCAGATCTTCATGCAGGATGGAGATGTGTTCAGGAGAAGCAGCTGGTTGTTGTTCAGCAGTATAGCGGCTGGTTGTCTCCGATCGTCTTTTGTTTGCAGATGTCAAGCACTGTACTGAGAAAGAATCTGATGAACGACAATGGCCCAACAGGTTTTTCTCTTCAGGTTGACTGAATTGTCTGTTTGAAGAGTGGCAAGAATGGCCTGAACCACTCTTCCTCTTTCCTTCGCAGCTGGAATAGCGAATTGGAGTCTCCGTCCTTTGTTGGTAGCGAGAAGGTTGACGAGATGTAGAAGTAGTGGGACCCTCTCTGTAGCAATCGCATCTACAGCAGCGGCTGCAGTTATCGCTAGGCGGATCATCTTCTCTGGGTTGGTAGTCCTCTCGGGGCTGGTTGTAGCGACTGTGTGGTTGTGAGGATTGTGATGTCCAATCGCCATCCATTGCAGCTTCCCAACCTGTCAAGACAGCTTGAAGGTCGCTCAAGGTCTTGACATGTCGATAGTCTGCTAGTACCTTCTTCCTCCAAGGCACTGGAAGAAGCCACAAGAGTCGATCGTAGCCATTGGTTTCCCGTTCCCAGGTGGAAGAATCGGGTCTGGCTCTGAAGACAGCTTCCCTCACTCTCTGTGCTAGACTGAGAATGGATTCTCCTTCTTGCCACATAAGTGAGTTGAGCTCTGTTGAGGCATTAGCGTATTCCCCTGAGCCAACGACGAGGCGAAGAAGTCGATCTCGAAGTTCTTCATAGGAGATTCGCGGATTCTCCATGATGAGGGTAGTGTAGAGGCGTCGAATGACTCCACCGAGGAATTTGCCCAATTGTTTGACCCAAAGAGCTTCATCCCGCCAGTGATGAGCAGCGTATTCTTCGTAGAGGGAGAAGAAGTACATCACTTCGATGATGGTGCAGTTTTCATCCCTCCAGATGTCAGGTTTGCAGATCTTGATTTTCGGCTGGAAAGTCAGGTAAGGCAGTTGTTCATTGCCTCTAGGGTTGCCAGGCATATTACATCCCAGTCCTGCCATGGCAGAGTCATTTGGAGGGCCGCCAGGTGGTCCTCCTGGTGGTCCTGGGTCTGGGGATCCATTAGGAAACCTGGGTCCTTAACCTGGGGCTGGTGGGCCGTTTCCACCAGCAGCTCCAATGCAGGAAGGAGCACCAGCTCCATGGTATGGATGAATAGCGGCGGAAAGATGTATTTTTTGTTGTTTTTTTTTTTTGGGTTTTTTTTGGGGTTTTTTTTTTTTTTTTTGGTTTTTTTATTTTTTTTTTGCTGCTGTGGCTGATCATTGACGATGAGACCAGCCAGTCCCTGGGCCAGAGTTGGCACAGATGAGACTGCAGGTGGTCGTATCCTTTGGATGTGTGGTGGCACAGCCTGAGCAGTCTGTAGCAGCTTTGGCAGTTCTGGTTCCCGACCATTGATGCCCAAACTGGCACCATCAGTTCGAATGGCCAGCAGTTGTGTGTTCTGAAGGCTTCCAGTGGTGATGGGTTGCAAGCCAAGGCTGCGTCGCTGATAGTTACAGAGAGCGAGCGCCTCAGCTGTGGTTGGTCCAGTAGAAATGAACGGTTGAGTTCCTGGAATTCTGGCAAGATCGATGGGTCGAGGGTGATATCCAGGAGTGGTAGTAGCAGCGGTAGATAGCGGCTGCTGGAACTGAACTGTCTTATTTGGATGGTTGATGACCGATTGTACTGGCCTGTCCCGAAGTACTGTACCTAGTCCGGTAGGAGCATAGGACAGTGCGTCGTCATCAGGCAGTTGTTGACTGGTAGGCAATCCAGCCATCATGGCGAGTAGTCGTTCGCGAATAGCAGCACTGTTCAGTTCAACCCACTGGACAGCTTCAGGGTCGTGTCTTTTGGCCAATCGCAGCTTCTCTGCGATCTCTTCATCCTCCACCCTCTGCCAATCCAATGGACCGGACAGTGGTGGGAATGAAGCGGCTGGAGAATGTAGTGGTGGTGGTACAGTAAAAAGCGGCGGTGCAGTAGAAAGCGGCGGTGCAGTAGAAAGCGGTTGTTGCACTGTGGACGTTAGCGGCGGAGGCGGCGACAGAAATGCTGAAGTCGAGTGATGGACCCCAGGACTTAGCGGTTGCTGCTGTGAAGCAGAAACTGCCAGACCAGTGGCCACGCGCCTGCTGCCTGTACTGTTGCACCCTCCCGGCCGCCAAAGAGGCGGACGTCTTGGGTACCCTATTGGTCCAGGTGCACCTGCCTGCGCAGGATTCTGTACGTACGCGCCCCTATGCACTGCATTAGCACTAGGTACGTATACTGAGCTACTAGGCACATATGCATTAGTTGAACTAGGAACAAACGACACAGGCACAGAATTATTCATACCAAAATTAGCGGATAAGAAATCAAACTGATTTGCAGGTCTTCTTGGATCAAAGCCAGCTGAAGTGGTCGTCGTCTGTAGCGGCTGATTGCTGGTTCCTGCAGCTCCAGCAGTTGAGTAAGTAATAGCGGAATGAGAAGGCGAAGTAGTTGAAGTAGTAGCAGTAATTGTGACCGCATGTGACATGTCCGTGTTTCAGCTAATATTGCAGGCTGCTTCACTGCCGTCGGCCTTCAGTCAGATGGGTCGAGAGCACTTCAACCAACCAGCGTCCGATTCCGATTGCGTCCCGGTGCCGTCGTAGGTTGCAGCGTTGGACAAGAATAGAATAGAGCGTCGGATCTCACTGCCACGGCCGTAGTTTGATCTTGATCACAGTGGTCGATGCGACGATCCGGCTTGATGCAAGACTGGCTCCAGAAAGCGTCAGGAAATCTCGCCCGAGACTTCCAAATGTAAGATTCCAGGTACGTATTCCTCAGTAACGGAAATCGTCCCCGAAATCTCACGGAGCAGATGCCGAGTTCTTTATTTCCTTCATAGCTACTGGAGCAGTTCGCGCCTGAATGTCAGCTCGATGAATCTCCAGCTCTGAGCTAATCAAGTCCTTGCTTCAACGGACGTGGTTCTTGCCGTCCAGACGCAGATGGACAAATGGACAATCCTGGGGGAAGCGGTGGCTGACCTTCGAATCTCCCCTCCAGTCGGCGACAGAGCAGCTCGAAGACTAGCGGATAGATGTTGCGTCAAAAGAACGAAGAAGGGGATTTGGTGATTGTTGACTAGAGGAAGCGCGTAGCAGGGAAAAAGAAGACACAGAGAACTGATGCTATGCACGAGCTACCGCGGCTCGGTTGCGGCTGTGATTGTAGATCTCTATACTATTAGCACCGAAGCTGCTGATCCAATCTAGGGAAACCGAAAAGAACCCAAAAAAAAATGCTCATTGAAGGCCATCGCAGAATAGCTGAATAGCGACCGAATTTTCACCGAATTACCCCAAGTACCACCCAGTAGTAAATACCGATAATCTCAGTTTGCTCCTCAAATTTTTACAATTCTGGCATCGTGCATCTGTCGGTTAACAGAGGCGAACGCCTTGCGAAGTCCGATTGCGTACTCTCCGCCACGCGTTCATCACCCGGAAACTTGAGTTCTCCAGCCTGAATAATGATGCCGCACAGATCCGAAAGTGTACCAAAACATGCTGCCGTCCTGAAGAACTCTAGAACGCAATCCGCATTTTAATAACATCTGTAGACACGTACTACCTTTTTTCTGATACCCCATGGGTATGAAAAAAACCCTACTATCATCTTTATTGTTTATGTTTTTATATTAATCAAGGATATAGTCAAAGCACTTTTTAGGCATAATTACCAAACAGGTTTTCTAGAACAATACACCCTAAGCAGGCATAAGGCATCTTAGCTTGTGGGAGTGGCTATGACCATATGACCACTTAATAGGTAGTTATGCTTACTGTAATATGGGGTATGCATAGGGGGGGTTAAATGCACTTAAAAGATAAGCCGTGCTGCAAATATTCTCGTTGAAGAAAAGAACATCACTACCTAATGCAAATCCAACCCAACTAAACCCACAGTACCCTGTGACCTTTGTCTAATCGCTCCGACTATTTTATTTTTTTTCCTTTTCTTTCACTGCTATTTTTCTTTTCTATCTTATTGTTTTTATAAACTTCTGTAACCCCTGCTTTTATTCACTTCTTCTTTCGTCCTAGAAATAATTTTTTTTTTTTTTTTTTCTTTTTAATTTAGCTTTACTGTTGGAGGGGAGCGAAGGTCCGGTTTTTTTCAAAATTTGATGATAGCTAGTCTCCTGCTCCGACTTCTGCTATGAAGGAATAGACTCGCTCGTGGTGGGACCTTATGCTGATTTTGGAAGGCGGAGTTATCAGCGATCTTATTCACTCTCTGCTTTCTTAAAATGACATTTGGCCTTTAGTGAACAATTATCGGTCACAATTTCTACCACTTCAACTCTTTTTCTTTTACTTACTCTTGGAGTAGAATCCTACAACGACGACCACTTAGCTGGCTTTATCAGAAACCTGAAATAGTTTGATTTCTTCTTTTGGTTTTTCCTGTCTTTGTTTTATCTTGTGCTGTAGCTAATACTACTATTTTGGGCCTAGTAAACGGTCTGCTAGCCGGCCTCTTTGAAAGGCGCGCGTTAAGAGAAGTAACGGCTTCACTTAGTTTCTTGCGCCTCCCCGCTAACTCAATCAAAAGCACTTTTACGCGTTTACTGTACACCACACTACATTCTCAGCCGCTTCATCCCACCACTTCCGATGGATTGAGAGGGGGAGGAGAGATCAGGAACTGGCAAAGACCCCTGAAGCTTCCGTGGGTATGAAGTGCTGCTATTCCGAACGCACTCTGTGGCTGATTGCACATCACCTCTGTCGTGTCTGTCACCGCTACGTACTTCGGGCGATATGTATCAACCATCCAAATAAGACTAGAGCAGCGATCTACTGCTGTACTACCACTCTGGATATCACCCTCACCCATGATTTGAGAATTCCAGGAACTAGCGTTCATTTCTACTGGACCAACAAGCTGAGCGCTCGCTCTCTGCAACTTCAGGACGCAGCCTGGCTTCAACCATCACCACTGGAAGCCTTCAGAACACACAACTGCTGGCCATTCGAACTGATGGTGCCAGTTTGGGCATCAATGGTCGGGAACCAGAACTGCCAAAGCTGCTACAGACTGCTCAGGCTGTGCCACCGCACATCCAAAGGACGCGACCACCTGCAGTCTCATCTGTGCCAACTCTGGCCCAGGGAATGACTGGTCTCATCATCAATGATCAGCCACAGCAGCTACATCTTTCCGCCGCTATTCATCCATTCCATGGAGCTGCTGCTCCTTCCTGCATTGGAGCTGCTGGTGGAAACGGCCCATCAGCCCCAGGTCAAGGACCCAGGTTGCCTACTGGATCCCCAGACCCAGGACCACCAGGAGGACCACCTGGCGGCCCCCCAAATGACTCTGGCATGGCAGGACTTGGATGTAATATGCCTGGCAACCCTAGAGGCAATGAACAACTGCCTTACCTGACTTTCCAGCCGAAAATCAAGATCTGCAAACCTGACATCTGGAGGGATGAAAACTGCACCATCATTGAAGTGATGTACTTCTTCTCCCTCTATGAAGAATATACTGCTCATCACTGGCGGGATGAAGCTCTTTGGGTCAAACAATTGGGCAAATTCCTCGGTGGAGTCATTCGACGCCTCTACACTACCCTCATCATGGAGAATCCGCGAATCTCCTATGAAGAACTTCGGGATCGACTTCTTCGCCTCGTCGTTGGCTCAGGGGAATACGCTAATGCCTCAACAGAGCTCAACTCACTTATGTGGCAAGAAGGAGAATCCATTCTCAGTCTAGCACAGAGAGTGAGGGAAGCTGTCTTCAGAGCTAGACCCGATTCTTCCACTTGGGAACGGGAAACCAATGGCTACGATCGACTCTTGTGGCTTCTTCCAGTGCCTTGGAGGAAGAAGGTACTAGCAGACTATCGACATGTCAAGACCTTGAGCGACCTTCAAGCTGTCTTGACAGGTTGGGAAGCTGCAATGGATGGCGATTGGACATCACCATCCTCACAACCACACAGCCGCTACAACCAGCCCCGAGAGGACTGCCAACCCAGAGAACATGATCCGCCTAGCGATACCTGCAGCCGCTGCTGTAGATGCCATTGCTACAGAGAGGGTCCCATTACTTCTACATCTCGTCAACCTTCTCGCTACCAACAAAGGACGGAGACTCCAATTCGCTATTCCAGCTGCGAAGGAAAGAGGAAGAGTGGTTCAGGCCATTCTTGCCACTCTTCAAACAGACAATTCAGTCAACCTGAAGAGAAAGACCTGTTGGGCCATTGTCGTTCATCAGATTCTTTCTCAGTACAGTGCTTGACATCTGCAAACAAAAGACGATCGGAGACAACCAGCCGCTATACTGCTGAACAACAACCAGCTGCTTCTCCTGAGCACATCTCTATCCTGCATGAAGATCTGACTAGACTACAACAGGACAATGAGGAAGATCTGTGGACATTCCATCGCTTCACACCTGGCCACATCTACATCAAACCCACACCACCTAAGGATGGTCCGGGGCACGTGTCCCTCCGCACACCGCAGGGCGACGTACCTGTCATCTATCCTCCTGCTAAGGTGGCACCAGATCGAGGACCTACCATCGTCGCTATGATGGATGTAGCTGGGAAGGAAGAAGAAGCTGTGCTGGACATAGGAGCATCGCTATCAGTTGTCAGCCGCGCTCTTGTACAGGAACTCATTCAGCAGGGCTACATGAGCAATCGGGAGCTGACAGGCCGACAAAGACCATTCCTCGGCCAAGTCACGGGCATTGCTGGACCTGTTGGAGAGGACATCTTCCAGTATGAAGTTCGCTTGCCGATCATGTACCGGAATGGATATCCTCACACGGAAGTGCGCTGCTTGATCGACGATCAACCCAGAGCCTAAACCAGACTGCTGCTAGGGAACTCTGCTCTCATCGCGCTGGGCTTTGAGCTGCTAACGCCCGATGGTCAAAGGATCTACCGGAGCACTACCTGTCTGAAGCCGCCAAACTACCAGGCGAATACAGCTGTCCGCGTGACGACCGACCGTCCATCGCGATCTCTACCAACATTCCAAAAGAGTTCCTATGCTGTGAAAGCAGCAATGCAAATGGGAATGACTGACTTCATCAGGACGCTGCATGAACAAGCCGCTAGTGCAGGGCAGACTGACTCAGAACTGCACGCGGTGCACTCTGCACCATGTACAAATTCTGGGTACAGTTTGCAACAGGAACCAGAGGATCCAAAGGGAGCTGCTCCAAAGGAGATTCGACCTACTACATTGCTTCTGAGACGATCTACCATCTCAGTTGGCATCATTCCAACCATCATTCAGCCAACTGTCCCACTGGGTGTGTTGCGTCACATCTGCTCCAGTCGCATCACTCAGTTCAGCAAGGAGACAATTGATCCTGGTCCTGATCCTGCAACATCAAAGGAAACTTCACGCAGCCCAAGTGCAATCATCTGCATGCTGCCAGATTTGGCGCCAATCCGACTGAGTCGATTGTTTCAATTGGCCCATGAGGATTGTTTTTGCCTATTTCTGGGACAGTCCAAGAGGCATCAGTCGCAGATGAGGATGCTGCAAAGGAGGATGCACTACCCCACAACAGCTGCTAAGGAGCTTCCTGTGTGTCAACTGGAGCTGAGCAGGGCCACCAGCTTCAACGGAAAGAAGAAGTTGGAAATCGCCACTCAATCAGCTACGGATGATCCCTCAGCCGCTAAATGCCTGATGGATTGGGTGCCATTTCATCTGGATGCTCAGTCCTTCATCAACAGAGCTGGATTTCTGCTGGCACATCCTGAGAAGATCCAGAGGATTCTACCACCATCAGCTGGTCTCAAAGGGAGGGTTTACCTTCCCTGGGATGTCTGGCTGAAACAAAAGGATGCCGCTAAACAGCGAGGGGTGATTCCAAATGAACTCATCCACCTGAACATGAAGAATCTGCCGAACATTTGGAACCAACCGAACAACTGGAAAGCCGCTACAAGCAGTTGAGCAAGCAACTAGGCCACACAGTAAGCTGACTTGTGCACCTTGCATTATTTGTTACTAGCTTTTCTTAGCTTACAATATTTTTGTGTGTGTATATAAATATGCTGTGCTTATATTTAATTTATTCACTGTACATTATTATTCATTGTGTGCCCAGTGTTTTTGTACATAACAGTGTTTTGTGTTGAGTTTATTATCTGATGCAACTTCTTGGCGCGCGTGTGTTTATCTTTTTTCTGAATTTTGAGCTTTTTCAGCTGCTGTAAATATTGTACATTAGCTATGTGGTTAGATGTGTGTTTTTACTAGCTGTTCAGTTTTTGGTTAGCTGATTTATTTTTTATGCTGCATACTGTGTTTTTCATGTTGTGTATTTGTGCTTTTTATTAGTGCTTATTATGTGCATATTGTGAATTTTGTGTAATGCCATAACATGTTCATATGGTAAAAGTGTTATGCATCTTTGTTTTTTAAAACGCGCAAGACAGTTTTGTTTGTTTTGTTACCAGTTTTTTTAACCATCATGCTTTTTTATGCGTATGTAGACGCCCAGGCAGAAGTGTAATTTAGCTACTCTCTAGCTGACCCCATTAGCTGGTATTACTTACAGTACTTATGTGCATAGAGTACTAGTACGTACTGTACCTACAGCCGCTACTACTGTTATGTATGTATGGGTAACTACTGTGTACATACCTAGGTACATACTGATAGGTAATTAGCTGGTGCACTTACATAGGTATAGCAGACAGTAGTAGGCAGAATGATCAACTGACCCGCTACTGGATTCGACTCTGCTTCCGTCGCCGCTTCGACTTTCGGATTCTGGCTTCCCATCAGCTGCAGATGGTGGATACTGGCCCGGATTCGACCGGCATGCGGGCATGCCTTTCCTCTGGGAACCATGTAAAGATTTCGGATCCCAGCAGCTTCGGTGCCTGCAAATAATATCTACGTATGAAGAAAAGAACATTCGACTACCTAATGCAAATCCAACAGCCGCCAACCTCAAAAGAAGCCCGACTCGAGCCGCCGCTAGCCAATCAGTGATGACCTATTATGTACTTATAAATACGCGCTCCCCGACTAATATTTCAGTTCAGTCGTCTTGTGTCTTCTTTTCTTGTCTACCAGCTGCTATCTTTTCGTCTGTCTGTTCTAGCTGCCTGCGTGCGTACGTATGTTTCTTTTATCACCGTATAAACTTCGTACGTAACGCCCTGCATTTTATTCACTTCATTCTCTATCACACCGTACCGTACGAAACCTAACTTTACTCTTCATTTCTTCATTCTTCATTCTTCGTTTCTTTTGACCGTCATGAACATCCACGTTAGCCGCTAGTCTTCGAGCTGCTCTGTCGCCGACTGGAGGGGAGATTCGAAGGTCAGCCACCGCTTCCCCCAGGATTGTCCATTTGTCCATCTGCGTCTGGACGGCAAGAACCGCGTCCGTTGAAGCAAGGACTTGACTAGCTCAGAGCTGGAGATTCATCGAGCTGACATTCAGGCGCGAACTGCTCCAGTAGCTATGAAGGAAATAAAGAACTCGGCATCTGCTCCGTGAGATTTCGGGGACGATTTCCGTTACTGAGGAATACGTACCTGGAATCTTACACTTTTTATGTTTTGCCAATATGGGGCTATGCAATGGGGGGAGGGGTTATGCACCGGTAAATACGGTAAAGTGATTTCGAGCAGGATTCCACTTCAGTTTATCGACTAACTTGGGCTATGATTCCTGTGGTGGCAATGCGGAATCGGGTACGTAAGTCTTGACCAGCCGAAACATCAAAGCCATGAGTTCACCCACACTGCTCCCACAACATAGTAACAAAATAATTCGTCGGTTCTGGGTGAACTCGTAACCTTGATGCCACGGCTGGTCATCATGACGCGAAGCCACATTGCGACAAAGACCAGGATATAATAGCTCTAGTAGCGCCAGGCCACAATGCAAATAATAGGGTGCTGTGGGGTAAACCCGGCTATGGGAAAATCCGGCCACCTACTGTAAGTTTCAGGGCTACATACCTCAGCAACCAAAGGACCGATTGAGACAATCATGATATCACTCGATTCCTTGAACGCTCCTCTTTCAAATGAGCTACATGGTTGATCACTTGTTGAAACAGCCAGTTCAAAGGAGCCTTGGTGGCCGGGTTTACCCTGCAGTACCCTACTTACCTAACGGGCCACCCAAGCCAAAGAAAAATGGCCAGAAGCTTTGCGCAATCAAGCCACCAGATCTGCCCAGCACCAAACCTAAACAAATAAAATATTCAGGGTACTGTGGGGTAAATTTGGACAGTGAAAAATATTTAAAAACTAAGAGATAGTAAAGCTTGGGTTCAGAAATTACCCTATCGTGCCCCACTTTCACAATATCAAGCACAGAAAAATGAGTTCAAACTACTACTGAGTACTGACCGACGGATATTCTTGCGTTATCTATTCTTTGCAGAAACCTTATTTCTTTACCTATTCTAACCGTTGCGCGTCGCACGTTTGAGCAATTTTCTGGCAGTTTGGCAGCATTTTCCCACGCTTGACAGAGTCGTTGGAAGAAATCGTCGGATGTGCTTGGAAGGGCTGACGTTTCATCATATTCAACCGTGTCACTGGGTGGATAAATGCCTGCAAGAAATAGGCATTAGCAAACAAACTAACACAATCTTGCTACGTTCAGCGCAATGACCGAGGGTAGCCGGGTTCAATTTCCATTTGGTCTACCCTATTTATCTACGTTATCTGTCTATCTCATTTCAGGGCGTTGTAAATTGCGCAGCACGAGCAAAGACACCTAGCCAAGTCTTGCTGGATGGGCTATTGATTAGTTGCGCTGAAGATTTCTGGGTGGTCGCAAGCTGATGACCCCTCAGATTTACACTGATTTTCAGTGCAATTTTTGATAGGTGACCTCGCCAGTACCGATCAAAAAAACTGCACTGAAAAGAAGTGTAAACCAAAAAACCGCCCAAGAAATTTCAGCGCAACTGGAGCATAGTTCTAAAAAACCACTTCCTAGCTTGTGACTGAAATCGTCCACATAAAAGCCCGGCGTCCGATTTTACCCCACAGGACCCTGCACACTTGAACTTCTTACCAACGGCAGAAGTCGATATGAATACTTCTGGTTTTTGTTCCGCCTTTGCAATGAGATCCCGTATAGTTTCAGTGGTTCGTACACGACTAGACCATACTTGTTGCTTGTAGCTATCCGTCCACCTGAAATGCATGACCACGTATGAACACGTTGGGCTAAGAATAAATTGATGGTCGCGAGCCGACCCCTCTGTATGTATTAGGGTAGTATGGGGTAAACCCGGCCATGGGAAAATCCGACCATCTAAGTGTCAGGAGTGCATATATCTCAGCAACAAATGGACCGATTGAGCCAAATATCTTATCAATCGATTCCTTGAACTCTCCTCTTTCAATTGAGCTACATAGGCTATTTGGTTCATAATTTGCTGAAATAGCAAATTCACGGGAGCTAAGGTGGCCGGGTGGGGTGTGCCCAGTAGCGCGAAATTCACTTGCGCAACACCCAGAAGGGCGAAATCAAAAGGGCGACGTGTCAGTTGCGCGACGTCGCAAATCCGCGTTGCCCCGAAAGCGCGCCCTCCATTTTGCGCCGAAAGTACGTTTGCGCGAAAAAATTTTCCGCCAATGCCTCTTTGCGCGACACTGCATTTGCGCGATTCTCACTTGCTCGACTGAAAAAACGGTGTTTTATAGTGATGTTGCGTCTCCTTAGGAGACGAGTTCTTTTCCAACGGTAGTCTCAGGATAAAAGTAGCACCTACTAGTCAAATTCAAATACATAATGCAGTCCCTCACTGGCTGGGGCACTGGAGACTAGAGTGGGGCTCTGCTCTGGAGCCGACAGCTGCTGATCTGCCACAGTTTGTGCAAATTCGAGCTGCTCACAACTGGCTTGTTTGCCAGCTTCAGCTACCCTTTGTACTTTCAATTCAGAAGGCAGCGTGCTAAGGAGCTACGTCTAAGATAGGTGCTAAGGAGCCACTGCCTGAGCTGTATAAGAAGAAGCAGGATGAGTCCCACAGGTGTTAGCTGGCCAGCTTCCAACTTTTTGCAACTTCCAACTTCCAGCTTCTTCTACTATGCAGACACCAGGATGTGATCATGCCTGCGCAATTTTCGAACAATGTCCAATGAAGATCAGTTTCTGCCACATCAAAATCAGGACAGCTTCATCCTCATTTACTAAGTTCAAGTTCACATTTCGCGCAAATGAGCAGTGCGCAAACATAAATCGCACTTTTGGGTCATCGCGCAAACATACATTTGCGCTTTTGGGGTGTCGCGCAAATGGAGAGTTGCGCAAAATAAAGTGTCGCGGTCAATTGAATCGCGCAAGTGAGACGGTGCGCATCTCTCTCATCGCTCATGTGGAATCGCGCAACTGACAGACGCGCATACAATTTTCGCGCTAGTGGGCACAAATCGGCCGGGTTTACCCAGTACCCTACACTTTTTTCAGTTCATTTTTTCCCTTCACCCATACCGATAGAAAAGCAGCTGGCAAAAGTGTAATACAGAGGGGTCAGCTCGCGACCGCCTATTACTCTTAGCGCAACTGGTCAATAATACGCTTTCCGTTTTTATAGTTTATTTGAAATCAATGTGCAGTTTGGTACCTGGCCCAAGGGTTTCCTATGGTCGCCCCGCACAAATTTACAACGCCGTACGTATCCTGTGGCAGGCCTTGTTTGATCAGATCTTTCTAAAATGAAAAAATCAAAGAAAATATAAAAATACATGGATAAGTGTACTTTTCACTCTTTAGACCACACCTTATTGAAAAAATCTTCGCATTCACACCTTAGATCACGGTATGCTCACATAGAGGTGAATTCAAACTGCGTACAGCAAGCGCAGCATATGTAGTAAATTGTGGTCAGACGTTCGTTTCTGTACGTTCACTGCCTTTCCTTTCAAGAAGTCCATGCTCATGGCAGCTAGGCGTGTGCACCGTTTTGAGCGTATAGTCAAAGGGACGATCAAGACCGTGCTTGACAATTTTGGCGCTTCGTAGTAATCTTAGTAAATCTGGCATTTCTATACAAGAATAGCAACCGGCTTTTTCGACCCTTTTTCAAACACTATTGCTATTCTTGTTTAGAATGTCAGATTACTATGGAGCGCCAAAATTGTCAAGCACGGTCTTGATCGTCCCTTTGACTCACTATATACGTACGTCCGACGTTACGCCGCTTATGTGAGCAGACTATTATGACCGATAATTCCAACCTACCCAAGAAATTTGTGACTTTGAACCTTCCGTTTCCGGTAGCCGCGAGATAATTCGAGTCTTGAATCCGTGCAAACGTAATAACTGGACCAGTGCACCGCCGACAAAACCTGTACCTCCACCTGGAAAAAAGATAAACGTAAAAAATGTGTGCAAATGGGTGTAGACGCATAATAGTTTGAAATAACATGCAGAACACTATTTTAAACGTACTTACCGAGGAGCACAAGTCTCTGCTGCATGTTTCTTGCAACAATTGATTAGAAAATCAATAATTGACAAGCGATCGATTTCCGTCCGATTTTGACCTCGTTTTCAAAAAATGCGCAAAGTTATCGTCTTCATTGTTTTGTGGTTATTTTTTTCATAACCGTAGTAGCAGTTTCTGCAAAGCGTATATCAACAAACCAATACCCAGGGTTGCCAGGTCTTGAGGAGCCAACAGTACTAGACCGATGTAAATTGGTACTAAATCAATTTTGGGGAGGTAAAATTGGCGATTGCAGGCAATGGGGTGGCTCTAGTAATCTCATTTTGTAAGGAAAATCATGGTTTTTGAGCGTTTTTTCACCATTTTTTGTGCTTTTCGCTACTTTTTGAGGTTATTGTATACTAAGATATTGGTTAATACCTCGCCGAAGGCGAGAAAATTTTTGAAAATATGCCCACACATGCGTCAAAATTGGCCATTTTCCCATACTGAGCTGAAAATGTTCCCTTACCCCAGCCTCCACCCGAATACCGTATTTACCGGTGCATAGCCCCATGGGGGTATGCAAAAATTGAGAGGTCCCATATGGGGGTCTGGATAGGGGGGGGGGGGGGGGTTATGCATTGGGGGGGGGGGGGTCATGCATGGGGCATTTTTTATGTTTTTGAGAGGTGCGCAGAGGCATATTTTTTAGGTCAAAAGCACGTGTTTTAGGGCATAATTGAGGTCAAAACAGGGTTATTCTAGTACAATACACCCCCAAGCAGGCTTATAGGCATCTTAGCTTGGTGTGGGAGTGGCTATGGGTACTATACGACCAGCTTACATAGGTAGGTTCAGGTACTGTACAGTACATATGGGGGTATGCATAGGGGGGGGGGGGTTATGCATTGGGCATTTTTTATGTTTTGCCAATATGGGGGTATGCATTGGGGGGGGGTTATGCATTGGGGGGGTTATCTACCGGTAAATACGGTAGTACTAGAATAGTACTAAAAGTACTAGGCCAATTTTTGAGTACTAGACAAGTCAAAATAGTACCAAATCTAGTACTATAGTACTGACATTGGCAACTCTGCCAATACCTATCCAAAATCTACCAAATTTTGCAATCAGTACGACAAAAAGTGGCACTAAACCAAGGATCTGTCTGCATTCTCGCACAATATTGATAAAAATGACAGCTGTTCACCAATAAATGAATCGCACCCCAACCTCAGTGCCTTCTGCGATCTTTGTTCTTGTACATACGTACTGTACGTGGCAATGGTGTTGTACGTAGAACCAGATGAAGTGAAAGTGAAACTTCCGGAGTATTTGAAATTTTCTTGAATCTATCTTCCTGTTGCCACTTTCCTCTCACAGACTGCTGCAACTTTTAGGTATAGTCGCGTTTATAGCCTTGACGGCCATACTTAGCATGGTCATACTTACTTATGGCATAAATGGCCATGTGATTTTAGACTATGAATCCTGATAAAAATAATCTACTATGTACTGTAGTGTAGGTCCTGGTCCTACACATGTACGTACCTTATACCTTACTGTTCATGCAGCCGTTCATGTGTTCGAAGGTTGTAAACAAAGGCTATACAATTGCACACCTCTAGTATCTTAAAAATGATTTTATATTTTAATTCAAATGAATAAAAATGATGGATTTTCAATCATTTTATTTCATTTAAAATTTTATTTAAAGTCAGTGTAAGGGCGTTTATTTTATCTAAATTCTGTACATTTTAGATAAATCATTTAAATGAAAATTTAAATAAAAATATAAAATGATTCAGGCAATATTGAAGTAATTTGAACCTATACTCGTGATATTTCTCGTCCTTTTTTGTTGGTTCCTGTCATTCTTGCATAAAAACACAAAATTTCAATGACTATCTGTGACAGTAAAGCTCTGTTTTGGATCTCTAGTTCATAGTTTCTCAATTTTTCCTAGAAAAATGGTCCGACGAAAATCGGGGTTTTATATTCAAATTAATCTCATTTAAATGACTATTTTTCCCTGTCATTTTATTCAATATTTTCTATTCAAATTCATTCGCTGTAAAAAATTTTCATTTTTTACCAAAAAAAGAAGATGATTTAATTTTTATTTCATTTTACAGTATACAACACCCCTATGCTCTTCCGCGTGTGTTTGTAAATTTTTATGTAGTCAACAAGCAAACAAAGGCCCAAGACACGTCCGAACTTAAAACGGTACCGCCAATATTCCTGTCAAACAAACAAAATAAAGATGCCATGCCTTTGGCCCAGTCAGAGAATGTGCGTTTGAAAATTATTGAAAAATCGATACGTTAAAACGTGAACAGACTTCTTCTTAGAAATCTGTACAGGATATGCGCAGGTTGCCTTAGACGAAGAAATCAATTTCAAAAGAACAGAACCGCCATTCAATCTTTTTTGTTTCAATGCCTTGTAATAAAATAGAGCAAAATTTCTGGAATGTCATGGTTTTTGTGCTCCATTATATCTGTGCCTTCGTTGTTTGCAAGAAATTTTGTCAAGGGCAATAAATTAACTCACATTTTAGGAAAAATGGCTAAAATTCGTCAACACCTTTGGCTGAATCTTGTGGCCGATTGCCCAATTTGT
>JASAMW010002584.1:0-25127 GCA_030247985.1 Epsilonema sp. ZAB3_2 | reverse complement strand
CGGAACAGTTTGTAATTCGGCTGCGTGTGAGCAAATTGACGTTCGTTTCGCTTCTACCAAGAATGGATAAGCAGCGTCCAGCGCAGGGGAAGAAGCGTCAGAGTGCAGAATCGGAGACCTCAAGCCACGCAGCAGGTCAGCATTTTGAGGCATTGAAATACGTCGGTGTGTAGTAGCAAGATGTGCAATAATGACTCATTCACATTGGAAGGAGCTGCTCTCGGCATCTGTTGTACCTTATGTTTGTATGCCTTTGCATGCCCGCGAAAGTCTCCAATGTGAATGAACCCTTATGAAGTATAGCCTGGCTAGAGAGAGTTCGCTATGAAACTCAAGTAGTCGTTTTGCGTAGTTTGCATGTACTTCTGTAGAACAGGAGTACTTGAAGCATGGACAAATCCGCATTTGTGATTCTATTTGACGCAACGCGACTTGAGTTCCATTTTGAACTCTTAGCGGACAAACGATAAGAATTTCATGTTTCAGTTGGAGGAAAGAAACTTCGCGAGGAAGAGCAAGCAGAGGATGGAATTGACGAGAACGAGTATACGGACGTCACGTTTGATATCGATCAGTATTGGAAGGATAGGGCCAAAAAGAAGAGAGAATAGTCGAAAAACGACCCGAAAAAGCAGGAGGAGAAGCGACAATTTTAGAAGAAAATAAAGGAAAACCACAAGTACTACCCGGACGATCCCAAGACCCCTATCACGAGGATAAAGGATCTGTTCGTCACCAAGGGAAGAAGGTACTAGGTGAGCATGGTGGTCGCGCGGGGTAAAGTCGGACGGACGGTGAAAAACTTTACACATACCGCGACCTGGCGTCATTGTTGGCAACAAAGTGTTGTCCGTTTATATATGGGTGTTGTGTCGGTTTGCTGTTGGTTTGTTGTCGGTTTGTTTACGAACGGACAACAAACCGACAACACTACACCCATATATACGAACAACAAACCGAAAACAGCTGAACGACTTGTTGCAAACTATGACGCATGTCGCGGTATGTGTTAAAGACCGAAACGGGCCTGACAAATCGCCGAGATCTCCTCACCATTCGATTCGTCGTCGCGTGGGCATCAATTTGCGCCAGATTTTGTCTTTCTAGCTGCTCTGTACGTCGAGATATTTCAATTTGCAGTTTTGGTTTTCCCCTTATTTTACTCTGTGACGAGGACATCTTTTGCGTTGCGCCGTCGTCTTTTTTCCGGTCGCGCTTCGCTCGCGCACACGGTGGAGAGCGAGAGAAAACGAAAGAAAGAAAAAAAGACGACGGCACAACGCAAAAGATATCCTCGTCACAGAGTAAAATAAGGGGAAAACCAAAACTGCAAATTGAAATATCTCGACGTACAGAGCAGCTAGAAAGACAAAATCTGGCGCAAATTGATGCCCACGCGACGACGAATCGAATGGTGAGGAGATCTCGGCGATTTGTCAGGCCCGTTTCGGTCTTTAAGCCTGCGTTCTGCGTCCCCGTCCAATTATTTTATACCCCGCGATGCCTCTCTGCCATAAGGGTGCACTGCACACAAATACACATACTGTACCATAACCAACGGTGTACGATAAAGCAAGGAAGGAGACTTATGTGTCAGTTTTGTTCACCTAGGAACTTCAATGTTCGCGTGCGGCTCGCACAGAAGAGGAAGATGAAGTACGTCGATCACGACATCGACAGCGACCGACGCGTTTTCGGTTTCGACGTTTTCGATGACACCGGCGCCATCTACGCCACCGCGTGGAACGAAACGGCCGACAAGTTCGCACATGGCGAGGTGCTGCAGGCTGGAAAGGTACGAGCCGGGGGGGGGGGGGGGGGTAGATGGTGCCGCGGGGTAATTCGGACCACACACTCCACCCATAAGTCCCAAATTCCAAGGAGACTATGTACATAACCTCCGAAGCTCATAGCTGCTTGAATTTTCTTATTATGGTCCATTGTTTGCTGAGTATGCAGCCCTGAAACTTGGGTGGCGAGTCCCAATTTTCTCATGGCCTGGTTTACCCCACGTACCCTATTCTGTACGTCTGTTGTGTGCACGTATTATGCATATTATTATGCTTATGTAACTTTCACAGTCGAGCTATCATATACCTGTACAAAGTGTGTTGCAGACGTACACGCTGAAGAAGGTGAAAGTTGTTTCTTTGGATTCGCGCCGCTTCGACTACACGTCGGTCGACAACTCGATCGGCGTTCGTCTGGACAAGCTGTCCCAAGCAGAGGAGATTCCAGACACCGGCCATCCTCCCATCCCCAACACCATGCCGAGGCAGTATTTGAGGCAGAGCTAGATGGAGGAAGTTGGGCAAAGAAGTCAAGTTGTGGCGACCGTTGCATTATCGATTGTCTGGAAGGCTCACCCTCTACTACTGGCGTTGTTATATCTATTTATGGTCTGGCCAGTATGAGTTCGCTATGACATTGAAGGCGCATTGCGTAAAATAGAGTCACAAATTACGGATTTTTGTCCGTGCTTCGTGTACTCCTAATTAGCAGAAGTACATGTAAACTACGCAGTACGACTTGAGTCCCATAGCCAACTCTCTCTGACCAAACTATAGTAATCTACGGTTTATTATGTGTTCTTGGTTTGAACTGTTGAGTTGGTGACTGCAATATGATGGATGATTACGTGATCTACTACTTGTTTCATCCTGTTCTTCAGCAGTGTTGAAGAGCGCTTCTCTGGAAATGCACCTTAGGTACCTTTTTTATGGTCCAGCAGCCATTTTCCAAACATATTGGGACTTCCGCATTTCATTGCTGACCAGTTTGCACTTTAACCCCTCCTGTATGCCAAGATATGGCTGTTGGTAGGCCTAATTTTCCCCCACTTGCCCGCCAATTTTTTCAAAAATTCTTAACATCATTCTACTCCATTTTCTTCGCAGATTTCGGTTTGGGGCATGCCCCTTCGATATTTTGACGAATATGGCGTGATATAGTCCAAAACGCGGTAATTTTGGCTAATTTGATCATTTTCGTCAATTTTTATGGTGTTTTCATCAAAATATCGAAGGGGCATGCCCCAAACCGAAATCTGCGAAGAAAATGGAGTAGAATGATGTTAAGAATTTCGAAAAAAGTGGCGGGCAAGTGGGGGGAAAATTGGGCCTACCAACAGCCATATCTCAGCATACAGGAGGGGTTAAATTGCAAACTGGTCTGCAATGTAATGCGGAAGTCCCAATATGTTTGGAAAATGGCTGCTGGACCATAAAAAGGTACCTAAGGCGCATTTCCAGAGAAGCGCTCTTCAGCACTGCTGAAGAATAGGATGAAACAAGTAGTACGCTCTTCTTTTACGTGACATTTCATTCAAATGTAATACTTGTACGTGCGTTGTCGTACTTTGTTGAGTGTACCACATACGATGTGTTTGAGTAAACTTTTCAAATTCGGTTAAAGACCGAAAAAGGGCTGAACAATTTTATTGCTGATACCATGTATCCCTTAAATCGGGCTCGGCGATTGCATTGGTACCACTTTTATGCAAATTCGATACCGCTGTGCTGAGATATAGGCCTCTGAAGTTTCGCTGTCCCCCTAATTTCTAAGGTTAGCCACAGGATGATGGAATGGACTTTTTCAAAATTTCTTTTTGCAAACTATATCAGCGAAATATGTTGTTTCATTTGGTTCCATTTTTATGCAAATTTATTTCTTGTTTATGGAGCTATTAACTTTTGAAAAATGCATTATTTATGCATTAAGGAAAAATTTTAATCCAAATCAGCTCATCTTCACAGGTATAGGGTAGTTTTTTACGCTGAATCGAATGAGGCAACTCACAGTGCGCTAAAGTTAACCCTTCGCGAGTTATAACGCAAAAAATGTGAAAAATTACTTATAAAACTGCACTTTTTTGCATTTTACCATGTGAATTAGGCATTAATCATGATATACTAGTAAATGGTTGATAGAGCATCTCAGACATATCAAAATGGTACACTGTACGGCTGTGAAAAAAACGTGCATCAAAAGCTATTTGCCACTAAAAAGGCCACTAACTTTTCACATTTTTTGCATCATAACTCGCGAAGGGTTAACTTTAGCGCACTGTGAGTTGCCTCATTCGATTCAGTGTAAAAAACTACCCTATACCTGTGAAGATGAGCTGATTTGAGGAAAATTTTTCCTTCATGCCTATATTATGCATTTTTCAAATGTGAATAGCTCCATCCAGAAGCCATAAATTTGCATAAAAATGGCACCATGTGAAACTACATATTTCGCTGATATAGTTTGCAAAAAGAAATTTTGAAAAAGTCCATTCCATCATCCTGTGGCTAACCTTAGAAATTAGGGGGACAGCGAAATTTCAGATGCCTATATCTCAGCACAGAGGTATCGAATTTGCATAAAAGTGGTACCAATGCAATCGCCGAGCCCGATTTAAGGGATACATGGTATCAGCAATAAAATTGTTCAGCCCTTTTTCGGTCTTTAAACTCATCTGTTGCTCTGTTTTGAGTCCATTGCGCTCAGTGCCTTTTGTGGAGGCTTATTTTCAATGTTGGGCAATTCAACGTTGGATGGAGATGATTGTTGTTTGCTGCTGCGCAAATTTGGGATACGTGTGTGTATATTTATATTTTTAAGGCAAGGTTTCCCTGGTGTGTGCATTGTTCACGGACACCCTCAAAATTTCGCATTTCCTATTCGGTTCATAAATAAGTACTACAACACATGGGGAATCGAATGCAAAAAACCGCATCTCAAAATTCGCCCTCGTTGAGGAGTTATAGATGCGCAAACCCTCCCTGACCCATTTTAAGGCGAAAATTACATAAAATGCATTCTTTTTAGGTTCCAGTGGACATAGCCGGCTGAAATTTTGTACACACATACCCCCTATGGGACCCTACCTGCAGAGAAATTTTTAGCCTTCTAGCCCTCTTCACACTGGAGTTATGGCGTTTTACATTCAATTTCCATGCAAACTGGGGCTAGATTTTTTTAGGTTATATGCCTATAGCTCATTAGATAAAGTACCGGCCGCTCTGAAAATTTTTATCCCTTTAGGTAACCCATTATAGTTTACGAAAATACAAAAAGAAAAAATTCGGTAGTGGTCCGGAAAAGAGAACGGTCCTCATGAATAGTGAAAAATTCAGGAAAAATTGTCCCGCCTTTTTCTATTATTCAAGATAAATGAGCAATACCACTGAAGATTCTTCCTAAAAAGTAACCCATCTTATGTAGAATTTGATGTAGATTTCAAAAATAAAATTGGTTTTCCAAAAAAAATTTAACCCCTAGCATATAATTTTGCACAAGTAGTATATTTTTGAGATATTTTTGAGAATTTTGGGTAAGGGTTAAATTTTTTGGAAAAACTAATTTTATTTTTGAAATCTACATCAAATTCTACATAAGATAGGTTACTTTTTAGAAAGAAGCTCCAGTGGTATTGCTCATTTATCTTGAATAATAGAAAAAGGCGGGAAAATTTTTCCTGAATTTTTCACTATTCATGAGGACCGTTCTCTTTCTCGGACCACTACCGAATTTTTTCTTTTTGTATTTTCGAAAACTATAATGGGTTACCTAAAGGGATAAAAATTTTCAGAGCGGCCGGTACTGTATCTAATGAGCTATAGGCACATAACCAAAAAAAATCTAGCCCCAGTTTGCATGGAAATTGACTGTAAAACGCCATAACTCCAGTGTGAAGAGGGCTAGAAGGCTAAAAATTTCCCTGCAGGTAGGGTCCCATAGGGGGTAAGTGTGTACAAATTTTCAGCCGGCTGCGTCCACTGGAACCTAAAAATAATGCATTTTATGTAATTTTCGCCTTAAAATGGATCAGGAGGGTTTGCGCATCTATAACTCCTCAACGAGGGCGAATTTTGAGATGCGGTTTTTTGCATTCGATTCCCCATGTGTTGTAGTACTTATTTATGAACCGAACAGGAAATGTGAAATATTGAGGGTGTCCGGCCTTCTATAGTCAGACTCTCACACGACTCAGAAACTTGCCTTAATTGTAGGCTGACTCCATTCAACTGCGACGGGCGCAAAGGCCATAGAAATTCGCCGTTTCGCTCCAGAGAAACATCAACAGGACAGAACCGTATAGGATTGCTTTCTGCTCTCGATTTTGCTTCGACCAACACGCAAGAATGGCGAAGGCGGGGAATAAGCAGCAGACGGCTCGAATGTGGGCGTGGAACGAGAAGACAGACAAGTACAACACCTGGGAGATTCCTCTGAGCGGCAACAACATCTCCAAGATCGAAGAACTCGCCCTCGGACCTCGTGGTGGAGCAAAGTATGTACTGTTGTACTACGAACTTGCGTACAGTATTGCAGCGTTCACCAGACGTCCGTAACGGACGTCGTCCTTCCGTAAATCCGTAAGGCGTATCTAGGAGTACATGGTTGTTTTCGTTGTGTACTCCGTACTCCTAGATACGTCCGTTACAAATTTGCGGAAGGACGACTTGATGAACGCGGCATACAGTACAACCTACAACATGAATACCGATATTTGACTTTGCTTTACTTTGCTTTTGAAGAAGCCAAAATCGCCCTATGTTGTAGGATAGGGCCATTTTTCTTTATTTTAGACTTTTGCTGCCAAGTTGCATCTCATTTTTGTCTGCTTGATGGCGCGTTCACCAGACGTCCGTCACGTCCGTCCGTCCGTCCGTCAAACGTATCTAGGAGTACATGGTTGTTTGCGGTGTGCCATGTACTCCTAGATACGTTTTACGGATTTGACGGACGGACGGACGGATGGATTTACGGACGTAACGGACGTCTGGTGAACGCGCCATGACAGCTATTTTTGTCTGCTTTAATCTGCTTTTCAAGGTTTGCTTTTCTCTGCTTTTATTCATTTTTCGCCCAGGGCACTGAAACCTGAGCCGAGACCCATCTGGCGGGGTGAAGCGCTTCTCTCGCTCCCCACCTTCCACTCACTTTCCTGTCGCATACGTACAACACGAGTTCTTCCGTTTATCTGTGTTCATTCCCAAGCTGTGTCCTTGCTTGTCCACACTTTCTGCATAAAGGTTGGTGTACCTTATGTACCTATTTTACCTACCTACACGTACTGTACCTACACTATGTATGTACGTAAAAGTGTAGTTTGTGGTGGTAGGCTATTACTTCACGAATGTGTACGTACAGGAGGTTAATGTAGTAGTACCTCCTCAGAGGAACAGGAGACGCATACACACACCTGTCCAGACGAGCAGCTTATGTACAGCACACAGTGTTGCTACTACAGGGCGTGTGGCTAGCCAGAGGGAGGGCCAAGAGCAAACAAAATGCGCCACACCTCACTTGCCTGTGCTTTTGGGAGGGGAGAGAGGAAGCGAGAAGCTAGGGCAATTATGCAACCTGTCAATCAAGCAGCAGATTTTTTTTGGGTGGCTGTTTTTCTCTGCTTTTGACCTGCTTTTGAAGAAGCAGACCGTTTTCGTCTGCTTGACTTTGCTTTAGCTTGCTTTTCAAAAAGGCTACTTGAAAAGCAAAGTCAAATATCGGTATTTTGCTGTTGGGTCTGGCTGTAAAATGCATTTTGTTCGCTCATTCCGCGTTTACCGTATATCCGTACAGTACGTCCGACGTATCTAGGAGTGCATGGCACGACGTACGTATTGTGAACGCGGCATCACATGCGCGCATGTAATTCATTTGCAGTACTGTACGTACGTTGCTCTCCATCCATGTGTTGTTCAAACTCATTTTTGGTGCTCGTAGCGTGCACATTATGTTTGTTTATGTATTCTTGGTACAGGTCAGTGTTTTCGCAACAGAAACCCACCGTACACATTTCTATGCATTGTTTGCTTGTACACCACAACCACAGCATGCTATGCTTGTGCGTACGCACGTACATACAATATATGCTCACTATCGTATTTCGTACATGTCTGTTCTACGTACATTTATGTATGACAAGTACGTACATACGTATATGTTATAGTTTGAACATGGAATAATCAATGTACTGTAATTTACTGTTTCTTTCCTCGCTTACAGGGTGGCGTCAGTGCTCGTTCGCGTAGTGAACAAGAATCCCATCAGGCACGTGAGCCAGCGCCAGGGACGCGTGTTCACTGCAGATCTACTGGACGAGACGGGGGTAATTCGGGCCGTCGGCTGGAACGAGATGGCCGAGAAATTTCATCGACGACTCCAGGAGGGAAAGGTACTTTTAGGCAGGGTACTCTGGGGCAAACCCGGTCATGGGGTAACCTAGGCCACCTGGTACTGAAGACGGTTCATTCTATGTGGACGGTGTGGGTTGCTTGCACAAAATACCGGCCGGATTTACCCCATGACACCCTATACTCTATAGACTTGCTGCACAAAGAAAACCCGACCGGATTTACCCAGTATTTACCTTATCCTTTGGGTACTGTGGGTAGTATAAGCAGACATTGGGGGATTTTGGACGCATTCTAAGGTTTTCCTGCTATAGCCCGACCCAGCTGTATTGAGGTTTCAAGATACTTTGTCTTGTTTGAGAAAAGCTAGCCCTGTGATAGGTTTAGCATAGTTTTTGCTGTTTCCACATTTCCCCCAGTTACCCTACGTACCAATGCTGCATTTCATTTCGTGTGCTTGCAGTGCTACTCGTTGAAGAATGTGAAGGTGATGAAGATAAAAGAGGGTGACGAGCTGTATTCCACCATTCCCAACCAACCACTGCAAGCGATGTTGGAGGAGTTCACCACGGCGCCAACACACGACAATATTCCCGCTATTCCAACCGCCTACTTCAACCTCACACCCATTGGAGAGATCGGCAATCTACCGAAGAATCAGCGCGTGGGTAAAAAAGAAGGACGTGCTCTAATTTTGTTGCTGTTTACTTCGGTAGAATTTCTAAATCCTGGGTGACGGCGAGCTGGCCCAGAATCAAGGGCAACCGAAACATCAAACTCACGAGTTCACCCAGGCTGCTCCCATACACAGTTGTGCTGCTCGAAATAGTGCTGCTGTAGTCCAGCTGCAACTTCTCGTTCCAGATATATAAAGGGGCTACTGGTAATGAAACATGATCTTCACGAGTTCACCCAAAAAACGTCAGACAACACCTTTCATCTCTCCTGGGCCAACTAAAGCGAGTTGGAAGGAGTTTTACATATCATACCGATCGTAAGCACTGCACACGATCTGTCGTCGTCATCTCTGGGTGAGGTGAACTTGTGACTTTGATGTTCCGGCTAGTCGCTATATTTACACTTATAATACAGATGTGGCCGGTTTGGTACATCAAGTTGGCGAGGTGTTCGAGGAGAAAATGAGCAACGGAGGCGGCGGCAAAGAAAATAACCCGCGAACGGGCTGGAAGCCGAACCACGCGAAGAATAAGAATAACCCACAGCAAGGACAAGAACAGCAAGAACCGACGACCAGGAAGGCGCGAGATGTCGTCTTGGTGGATCCAACTGGCCATGCGAATCTTCGTCTTTGTGGAGAAAAGGTGAAGTATGCGTTACGTAGCCTACATCGTATGTTACGTACAGGTTGTCTCAAAAGCAATAGTTCAGTTGGGGATGAACACTGGCCGCAGCCTTGTACTGCGCAGTGTGAACAAGTACCCTACTTTCGGGTGGGTATGTCCCACTCCACTGTAATCGCTAGCATATATTGCCAGCTTCTATTTGATCTCACGCTCAAAACATGCGGTATTTGATGGTTACGCGTGCATTTTGCGTCGCTGAGCTCTGCTGAGCAAAGATTGGACTTTATCTTCTGACTGGAGGCATTTGCAGGCTGTACAATTCGAGTTGGAAGCGGGTCGTGCTGCTACTCCAGTCCTCATTGTGAAGGAACACGCGTGCCATTACGTGCTTGCTGTATGCACGGACTGTGTATACGTGCATATGCAGGTTTGGGTAGGTAGAATACGTGTGTTGCATTTTCTTGTTGCTGCAGGTGTGAAATTGAGCATGGGGGAGACCGGTGGGATTCTGCAGAACAAGAAGCACGATCGCTGCACCAAACTGCGCGCTTGGTGGAAGGAACGTCAACGCAAGGGATGCACGGATATGCTGGAGGCGATTGGCAGTGGAAAGTACGACTTCATGCAGTAGGCCATGTGCATACGTACTTATGTATTGTGTACATACATGGTGCCAAGGTTTATCAATATAGCCATAGGCCTACTCAAATCATAATGAGGTCACTTTTTTGACGTGTCATATGGTGTACATGTTATTGGTTCATGTTTTACCCGGACTAACCTGCACTGTTATGGACAGTACGTACGTACACTACACATATCATGCGCTACGTATGTTTACCGATATTATACATGAGTTTCTTTGCTCTGTTTCGCTACTACGTGTGGAATTCTTTTCATCTCTAAACGGTGCAGTTGAGTAAGGACGAGTAAAAATTTTGCTGCAAGTACTAACGGATGGTTGGATGTGCTTTACTGACGTCCTTCAATGACGCTTGCCACCTGGCATACTGTACTACCATTGGTCCTCGGTTGCTCAATGAGTATATACTATATACATATGCGTACGTTCTGTACATTCTACTATACGTTTGTAAGAGTTTTCAACAGGCGTAGCCCAGAAGCTGACCTGTCCCGACCGCTGAGACTTCCGTTCACGAAAGCCTATTGGACGAAAGCCGTCGTTGGCCATTCAGCGCAGCAAGTTCATTATCACAGGTATTCATATTTCTCGAGGAGGAGGTCCCTCCACGTCCACCTCGAGAATAAGACAATTTTGGGGAATTGCCTAGCGAACTGAAAAAAAGTGGAAGTCAAGATTTTACTATACTCAGTATGGTAATGCGGAGTAAACCCGGCAATGGGGTAAGCTCTGCTATCAATACAGTCAGAAATGTATACTATTATAGGTGGGGGGAATAAACATCTGCAGCGTTTCCGTGCAAACAATCACAACGACCAAGTAGGGTCGTACCTAGGGAATCCGTAGGTACCTGTGGAATCCGTACCTACGGAAGAAAAATTCCACACCTACGGAAAACAAATTCCACACCTACGGATTCCACAGGTACGGATTCCCTAGGTAGGGAATAAAAATTCCATACCTACGGAAAACAAATTCCACAGGTACGGATTCCGTAGGTAGGGAATAAAAATTCCATACCTACGGAAAACAAATTCCACACCTATGGATTCCACAGGTACGGATTCCGTAGGTACGACCCTACTTGGTCGCTGTGATGCTTTGCACGGAAACGCTGCAGATGTTTATTCCCCCCACCTTATAGTATACATTCCTGATACAGTTATTAGCTAGAATCCTGTATAATCAGCTCATACTAGTATACATAAGTACAAAACTCTGAATAAAGCCTGACGTGAAGGTATGAACTGTACTTCAAAAATTCGCGGCTATCTTGCTGAACAAAAAGAAGCTCACAATAGGAAACAACATCATCATTGGAGTGCCAGCAGTGGTAGTGCTTGAGTCGCAGGGGCAGGTGACTTTGCTTTTACCTTTGGAAACTTTGCATGATCCGGACTTTTTCTTTATCCCACAACAGTTTTTGCAGCATTTTTTGTAGTCACTTTGGCAATTCTGGTCTTTCTTGGCGCATTTTTGTCCACAATTTTTACGTGCTTCCACATTCACCAGTGGTTCCAGACAGATGGCAACCAGGAAGATAAGCGCCCAAGACGGAGCCATTTTTGGTCGTATCAGAGACAGTGGTAAAGCGCGCTACGCTGTAAAGAGTCGTGGTTCGGCCCCCACGCGCCGAGAAATGAAAACGGCGTCTGGCTATGCGTTGTTGCTGTCGTTCTTTTGCGTTTTGTGAATAATCGTTATTTCTATTTTCCGTTTTGAACAAAGGCTGGTACACCCCGTGTCTTTCTTTCCCGCGTGGAGGCCAAAGCACTACTCATTAGAGTGTAGGGCGCTTTATGGTGTCTGGAGCGTTTGACTGGACTTGACTTGATGGGGGCAAGTGGATGTCACGTGAGGATAGAACAGATACTGTGTGTACAGTATGTCTGAAGAAGCTTCTTGATCAAGTGCGAGGCGGGAAATGCTAAAGCTAAGGCGTTTTCCTGATCGACTGTATAAGAATAAAAAAGAGAGACTACCGGTGAAAATATATGTTTTGCACACAAAAGGCTGCTTCCAATGTGCATTGCATTCCATGTGTCATGTATGCTTTATTGTATTTTTTTAATGCTAGCTGAAGCTTGCTCATAGCAATCATAAGTCAAAGGGCACATACTTTTGGATTGAATCATATGAGATAGCGCGGCGGGGTGATTTGGGTCGTGAGTAATTCGGCAAGTGCAATGGAGCTTAGATGGCCGGGGTCACTTACCCCGCAGTACCCTACTCCACAGCCGACCTGAATTATCCCGAATTGTTTATCACTTGTAGCCACGCAGTTTGGGACTGGGGCAGTGTATGACGTGTATGTGTGTTGTAGATTGCGTGAGCTTTTACTGTCCTGACAACTTACAGCAAGAAGATGAAAAGGCAGCTGTTTCCAACGGATGAGTCAAATGGTAAAAATAAAAAGGCATCCTACCATCTTGGACCGGTTGGTTCACTGGGAGAATGTGTTGTAGAGTTTTCAGTGATGTAGGACAGATATAGCGTACACTGCTGGGGGCGTGCGAAAAATTTTGTGCGAATCTTTGCATGGGATTCTCAGTGGCATACTGTACATATGACGCCGCGTTCACCGTACGTCCGACGTATCTAGAGGTACATTCATACATACTGTACGTCGGGCGTACGGACTTCTGGTGAACGCGGCATGAAAGGTTACATGAATAATTGATGCTTCCGAAGACCGATGTAATGCGCCTACGGTATGACTACGAACCAACCATGCGTACCGCATTGTGATTTTTCAGTGGAGCCACGTTCTCAGTTGCGTCGAATAGAGGAGCAGGAGGGGATGCAGATGCCCCAACCGCCCCTGGCTCGCTCTCCATCTTCCATTTCTGACCTCTCCGTTGGGATATCGCCATGCAAATCAGGTGACGACGACTATTCTGTTGCACTTTGAAAGTGTGAGACATACGTAGTAAATAGGGTACCATGTGGTAAACCCGGACACGGCCGGGTGAAGCAACCATACGACCGATTGAGACAAGTAGTTTACCAATATATTTCTTAACCCTTAGCGATTATCCATGTCTGGTCTGTTGACATCGTGTTCTGTCAGTATACTGTCCATATACGGTCCGTATACGGATTTGGACGGAATCTGACACGATCTGATGTCAGATTGTGTCAGATCTGACACGATCTCGATGTGAGGTCTTGTCAGATCTGACACGATCTCGATGAGGTTGTGTCGCGCCCGACACGCCACGTCGAGATTGTGTCAGACGGCGAGAAAAAAACAAAAGAAGGAAAGAAGAAGCGGCGCGACGTGCGCGCGCAGGAGGAAAAGGAACGGTGCATGGAAAGCAAGCTCAGTGAGTGACGATAATGCCGAGCACTAAGTAGAATATGCAAATTCAGACCACAATGCACAGCACGTACGGCAAGATTGGCAAAATGCGGAGCACGGGTGCAAAACAGCAGGGTAGAGTGAGTTAGCGGCATGAATATGAATGGGTACCCCGTTTTCAACGTATACATAAACAGGGTAAGAGGGGGAAATGTGGATCACAGAAGAAATGAGATAAACTCAGAAAACGTTGATAGACAAAACAGTCGAAATGTAAATAACAGGGTGCACTGGGGTAAGCGTGGACAATATTTCGTCAACTCGACACAAACAGGGTAAACGGGGGTAAGTGTGGACCACAGAATGAAATATGAGATAAACTCAGAAAACTCAAAAAGGTTCAAAGTGTAAATAACAGGGTGCAGTGGGATAGGGGTGAACAATATTTCCAACGTGTGAAGAACAGAGTACTCACGGGTAAATGTGTGCCATGTTTTTGAACTGTCCCAAGCTGGCATACCTGTATTCCCATTTGCACAAATTCAGCTGCGCATAGCTGTATGAGTGGAAGAAATTTCCACGATTCCAGAGTTCCAGTAGCATGAAAGGCATACAGTGCACGACGTCTCAGGTGCGCGAAACCATATCTTTCTGAAAATTTTTGCAAAAAAGGTTTGATGAGACCGCAATAGAGCGACATGTCAGGTGACAATTGCCTTGCCTATGTACCCTGCATTCACACTTTGAAAACACGGTCCACATTACCCCGCTGCACCCTGTTATTTGCACTTTCAAAAAACGCATAATTTCAAAACAAAAAAGGGGAAAACAAAATTGCAAAATGTTAGTACAGCTGCCATGTCATGAAAGGATCCTGTAGTTTACCACTTTCACAACGTGTTCCAAATTTATCCCATTTTACCCTGCTGGGCGCGCCCCGTGCAACGTTGTCCGAATTGACCCCAATGTGCACTGCTAGTTGTACTTTCAAAACGTGTTTCTCAATTCGCTCGTCTTGCCAAGAAAGTCATGCGCAGAAGCTATGTGCATTCGCCTGAATTTGCATATTCTGGTTTCAGCATTATCGGGACTCGCTGAGCTTGCTTTCCATTCACCCTGCCAAGCATGGACAGCTACTACAGTACTTTAGACTTTTTACACGTTGAGCATGTTGGACGCATCTCGTAGTTTGAGCGCTGCACCACATTTACCCCTGTTTACCCTCTGTATGCGTACGTTGAAAACGGGAGAACGCGTTGTACCTAACTCACTGTTTGTATCCTGTTGCTATATTATTTGGCGCCACATTTTGCCAATCTTGCCGTTCTACTGCCGTACGTGCTGTGCATTGTGGTCTGAATTTGCATATTCTACTTAGTGCTCGGCATTATCGTCACTCACTGAGCTTGCTTTCCATGCACCGTTCCTTTTCCTCCTGCGCGCGCACGTCGCGCCGCTTCTTCTTTCCTTCTTTTGTTTTTTTCTCGCCGTCTGACACAATCTCGACGTGGCGTGTCGGGCGCGACACAACCTCATCGAGATCGTGTCAGATCTGACAAGACCTCACATCGAGATCGTGTCAGATCTGACACAATCTGACATCAGATCGTGTCAGATTCCGTCCAAATCCGTATACGGACCGTATACGGACAGTATACTGACAGAACACGATGTCAACAGACCAGACATGGATAATCGCTAAGGGTTAAACTCTCCTCTTTCAAATGTGCTACTATGTTCGTCATTTGCTGAAGCGGCAAGTTCAGAAAAGCTAGGTGTCCGGGTTTACCCCGTGTCCGGGTTTGCCCCACAGTACCCTCTGTCATACGCGTATGCAGGCGTACTTATGTCTTATATGGCCCGTTCTTATCGAAGACATGCCGTGCGCTGGGCGTGCGCTCGAAGTGTCTATGCGCTCCATATGGTTATTCGACTCATACAAATGCATGGACAACCATGGATGCGCTGACGAACGCATTTCTTCCCTGTGAATGGACACCGTTTTAGGCGCAATGTTGCCTACCGGACAGATTTTACGTAGATACGTAGGTACATGTGGATACTTTTTAGACTCAGGCTTTCACGAGATATCATCCGAATTCGATACCACTCCACCGGAATTGCGCGACCTTCCCTCTCCTGAGCCTGTGCCTGAAGCTACACCGCTTGCTTTCACTCTGATCAGGGATCTGCGTTGGGAGCCAGTCAGAACACGAGCTCCAAGGTGTATGTCGTTTAGTTCGTATGTAGGGTACTATGGGGTAAACCCGGCCACGTACGCTCCTTTGAACTTTCTGCTTCAAGCAAACGATGAGTCAAATGGCTCATTTGAAATAAGGAGACTAAAGGATTCGATTGATGTCATACTTGTCTCAATCGGCCCATTGGTTGGTGGGATATGCAGCTGGTTGAAACAACTTAGGTGGCCGGATTTTCCCATGACCGGGTTTTCCCTATAGCATCCTACTTTATCGTACGTACACTATGCATAACGCATTCTAGATTCTACTCTGTAACACACCACACCACAGAGTGGCTGCATGCCAACAAGAATGCCGTTGGAGTTTGTGCGGTGAAATATTTCTCGAAATTTTTTGGATTCCTAGTACTGTATCGTATGTACATGTGCTGTGTTTGTTAAGGTTCAATCTTCGCGTCCGCGTCATCAACTGCAAGGCCGTTCGGCAGTTCAGTACGAATCGGGAGCCATTCGGACGCGTATGCAGTATGGATCTGTTGGACGAAAGCGGAGAGATACGCGCCGTCGCTTTCGGATCGATGGCTGACGTCATTTTTGGCGTGATTGAGGAGGGAATGGTAATGCTATTTGTATTGTACCAGGAATGCATATATGCAAGGGGCGGGGGAATAAAATACTGCAGGTGAGCCGTGTTTCGACGTCAGTTCTGTCTGACGTGATTGAGGAGGGAATGATGATTCTGCTTGTACCAGGAACACATACATACAAGGGGGGATAAAATAGTAAAATACTGTAGCTAGCTGTAGTGTAGGTGTGCTGAGTTTTCGCAGCGAACATTCAGAAGTGTTTACATTCAGAATATTCCTGATAATGCTATTTTACGCACAGGTGTACATGATTTCGAACGTCGAGGTGCAAGTGACCTCCATAAAGAGTCTTCACTACTCCACCATCAAGAACAAGTACACCGTTCGCGTACTGGAGACGTCTTCCGTGCGTCCATTCGCCGTATTACCGGCCAGCATAATTCCGGTCGCATTCTACAACTTCACAGAAATCGGCGGACTGTACAGAATGGGGCTCAGGCAGCGCGTTGGTAAGTGCTCACAAGGACGGTGGGACCAAGAATTCATAAGGAGGCGTAAATCTCAATTAGTGAGGTCCACCTCTAGGATTGGTCTTTTTATGAATTCTTGTCAGGCAAAACTCCGCTATTGGTTTTCAAGGCAAGGCTCGTTTACCATGGAGTTGAATGCGCGGAGCGTACGCCTAGCGCATGTCTTTCAGTTTCAATGATTACGCAAGCTTTTTCGAACCGTATTTGCAGATGTGATTGCGTTCGTGAGTCACGTGGGAGCGCTGGAAGAGCGCAAGAAGAAGGGCTCGACCAATGTGCTACGTCTGCGCAAAGTCAGCCTGTCGGACCCGAGTGGCACGGAGGAGTTGGTCCTGTGGCAAGAGAGGGTATGCGTGAATATGCGTGCGCTAGGTGTATGTTTGAACAGCTACCGTATGCACATAGAATCGATGCTGCATTGGCATGTTCTAAGCATGCCTACATCGTACTACGTTCGTACGATATAGATATGAAACTATTCACGAGTTGCGCTAAGCGATAGTACAGTGACTTTCAGTGCAACATTTGACGGCATCAACGGCATGGTCGACGTCGTCCAGCTGGGAAGAAAAAAGAAAGCGAGCTAAGAATAAATGACGTCGACCGCGACGCCGCTCAAATGTTGCACTGAAACTCACGGTTCATAAGGGTCACTCTCGCAACCCTGTACTAGCGCTTAGTGCAACTCGTGAATAGTGATCTTTCAGGCTGAATGGTTTCCCTTTCCTGCTGGGTCGACGATCCTGCTAAAAGACGCGGTCGTTGGCTTTTATAATGGTGAGCCACGCCACGCCTCCATTGTAAATGTGCAACATTCATGCATACATGCGCTGAAAGTGTACATACCTACGATATTCTTGCACTGTACAGGAGTAGTGCAACTGGGCCTGTACGATGATACGACAATCCTTCCTCTTATGCGTGAGTGTCTGGAAACGGTCAGATGTATTGGCTACTGCAACTTGCTCCAGTGAAGAGAAGAATCACAATCGTATGCTGCCTGCCGTTTTTCATGTTGGATACTGTAGATAGCGCGGGTTTAGCCACCTTTGCCTGGACTGGCATGTGGTCGTGTGCCTGAGTCCACAGCTGCCACCGAAGGTAGCGGGTTCGATTTCCTTGTTGTCCAATTCCTCTTCCCCAAGGAGTTAGGATCCGGCTGTGTGTCTGCCTCCTATTGCTGTTGTGACGATAGCCGGGCTCCGAAAAGGAGGGAGAGAAATAAGACCGAACGGGAATCGAACCCGCTACCCTTGATCATAGCTGTCGTGGACTAGGCGCACGACCACGTGCCGGTCGAAGGACAGATGGCTAAACTCGCCTTACATACCTACACTAGTTGTCGTACGCTACTGACCTCGGGCGCTATTGCCATACGTACCCAGTACAGTACGTACACTACTGTGCTATAATGTTGTGCCATACGTCTTTGTGATGTCAAAATGGGCAAGCTCAGTGAAGTTTTTATATATGGTGATTTTGTGGAAGTGCAAACGTAATATTTTGATATATTTTTGCACAATCTCAAAAATTTCTATATTTTTGGCATTTGTCCTTGTTTATGTTTTTATACTATTTTGCACTGTCGTTGGTTAGAAGAAGTTGGTCGTGGTATCCGTTTCGTTATACATTTGGCACGGTTGCATATTATTCTGTTGGTGATATTTGTTGGAAGATAAAGTATTTTGTTGCAAAACTGCCACTTCTAGTTCTTGGTGGTGGGATATAAGAGTTCGTTTTGAACTGGCCGTCCATTGGCTTTTTGTGTTTGTATGTGCGTTTGCTATGTATGTTACGTTGTAATTTTACTGATGTACAAAATGTACGTACATGCATGTCGTAGTACGTATGCGTTGTGGTGTGTACAGAGTTTTCAAAAAGGCGCATCCCAAAAGGTGACCTGTCTCGACCGCTGGGACTTCCGTTCACGAAAGCCCATTGGACGAAAGCCGCTATTGACCAATTAGCACAGCAAGTATGTGGAGGTACTCCTATGTCTCGAGGAGGGAGAGGCGATTCCAGCCTTACTGGCATCAGGAACTGGAATTCAGCCACAACCATATCAGCAAGATTGAAGATTTGGAAGTTGGACCTCGCGGTGGATCCAGGTATGCATTCATGATTTTTTTTTAGAAAATCAAACATTTCGCGACAAGCCGTCATTGCTGACAGTCTTTTTGTTGACGAATTATATACTGGTGTTTGGTTTGTTGTGGATACGGGGTGTTGTTGGTTTGTTCTCACAACAAAACAAACCAACAACGCCCAAATAATTTGTCAACAAACGAACAACAACTGTGCGACTTGTTGCCAACAATAGTGCGCTACACACGTGGTACCGTATTTTTGGGTGTATATCCCCCCCTGAGTATATCCCCCCAGTGTATAACCCCCCATTGGCAAAACATAAATTTTGCCCAGTGTATATCCCCCCCCTGGTGTATAACCCCCATGTACTGGAAGGTACCTAGCCTACCTATGTAAGCTGGTCATTAGCTAGCTATAGCTACTCCTACACCAAGCCACTATGCCTATAAGCTTAGCTGAGCATGTCTTGTACTAGAATAACCCTGTTTTGACCGCGATTATGCCCTAAAACACGTACTTTTGACCTCAAAAACATGCCTCTACGCACCTCTCAAAAACATAAATTTTGTCCCATGTATATCCCCCCCAGTGTATATCCCCCCCAGTGTATAACCCCCCATCAGACCTCTCGATTTTTGTATAGCCCCATGGGGCTATACACCCAAAAATACGGTAACTCACGGTGAATTCCCGGTGAGTTTGAACCGAGTTTTATTTTGCGTGTAGAGCATTCTCACTTGACCCCACGCGCGAAAATTTTCTCACGTGTTCACACGTAGTGAGTTTGAAACTCACGGTGAATTCACCGGCCTCCCTATGCTTCATCACATACTTAGGGGAATTCCTCTGGAGTTTACTCACCACGTGTGTGGCGCACTAATGACGACCTTTCGGTGTATTTGTCAGTCAGTAGTACTGCACATGTGGCCGGGTTTGACCCGGCCACATGTTCAGTACCCCACACAAAGGTCCGGGTTTACCCCACAGTACCCTAATGCCTGAGATGACTGTTTACCAGATACGTAGTAACTGTTTCCTGCACATTACAGGATCGCAAGTTTGCGCGTACGAGTGGTGAATAAGAAGCCGATCGCCGCCACCAGCAGTTACGCGGCCGCCTACGTCTTCTCGACGGATCTGCTGGACGAGACCGGCGCAGTTCGCGCGGTCGCATGGAACGCGATGGCGGAGAAGTTCAGCAATCGACTGAAGGAGGGAAAGGTACGTTGAAATACTACGATTGTACAGCTACAGTACGTAACGTAACGTACGCACAGGCGCGCTAATTTGGAAAGCGGTAACTAAATTTATTATAGGCCTACGTATGCACTGTATTTGTTTGCTGCTGTGATATATGCCTACTATAGTCTGGCCAATAGCAGTTGGCACTTACTTGGACTCAAGGCGCGTTGCGTAAAATAGATTTACAAATGCGGATTTCTGTCCACGCTTCCTTTACTCCTATTTAGCAGAAGTACATGCAAACTACGCAACTCACCTTGAGTCCAAGTGTCAACTGCTATTGGCCAGACTATAGGTGTCCGGGTTTATCCTCGTGCCCGGGTTTACCCCACAGTACCATACATCATATTCGTATCTTTCGAATGCGCAATTATTGCAGTGCTGCACGCTGAAGAATGTGAAAGTGGTGCGAGTGAAGCAGGGCGACGAGATTTATTCCACCGTTCCCAAGCGAATTCAGGTGATACTGGAGGAGTTCAGTACGGCTCCGTCTCATCCGGATATTCCCGCCATTCCCGCCTCCTACTTCAACTTCACACACCTCCGAGATATCGAAGGACTGGCGGCGAATCAGCGCGTGGGTAAGCACATGCAAAGCACATCTGCTGGTGTAATTTATTTTGAATGACATTAGGTACGTATATGAAAGAGTAGCGGGCCTCTGTAAAAACAGATAAGCGGAATACCGTATTTACCTGTGCTGCTAATTTTTGCACAGCCCCACCATGGAACGAAACGAGGGTGCTTTTCCTCTGGGTCATTCACAGACAACTTTATAGTTGTCTATGCTCTCGTACTGAATTGCGCTCGGCTTGTTGGACCTGCAATGTTCCATGAAATGTCTTTTCCTAAACTTCGCAAAAAAATTTCTAACAACAGCACCAAATAGATGAGCTCAACACGTATCGAAACGAAATTTTTTGCGAAGTTTAGGAAAAGACATTTCATGGACCATTGCAGGTCCAACAAGCCGAGCGCAATTCAGTACGGGAGCATAGACAACTATAAAGTTGTCTGTGAATGACCCAGAGGAAAAGGACCCTCGCTTCGAATGTGGGCCATGGGGCTATGCAGTATGCACATGCACCGATAAATACGGTAGTACATGGGCTTCTACGCACCGGTAAAATACGGTAGTAACATGCATTGCTCACATTGGAAGCACTGCAAATGGCATAAGAACTAGAAAATATATCAGCGCATGTGTTACTATGTAGTCCCTCTAGTACGTATGTAGCATACTCGATTTGGGGTGCCGGATAAGAGAAGCCTATAAGCTTGACGTGAAAGGTGAACTACCGTATGTACAACTAACTGTAAAAATTAGCTATCTTGATAAAGAAGAAAGTATAACAATCGGAAACAACGTCACTTGCAGCGGCAGTTGATTGTGATTCCACCTTGCGGGTTGTTTTTGCATGAAAAGGCTCTGATGAACTCCGTCCCGCAACAAGTTTTGCAGCATGTTTCACGGTGTTGATCGCAAACCTTTTTTCCTCTCTCACAGTATTCTCCACATGTTTTTGGAGGCGCTAATCCTGCTTCCACATTCACCAGTGGTTCCAGGAAGATGGCAGCCATCAGAAAGATGAACATCCAAGACGGACCCATTTGGTGAAGTACCTGGAGCTTTTGACTGAACTTAGCTAAACTAACAAAAGAGAACTTTGTGAAAATATGTTTTGCAGGCAAACAGGCTGCTTCCAATGTGCATTGCATGTGTCAGGTTCATTGTACTTTTTGAATGCTGGCTTGCTCATAGCACTCGTGATCATATGGGGCATTTTGAGTCCTTCTCCTTATTGATGTTACGTAGTGAATATATATATCATTGAGCACACGTCACATGTGTAGAAAAGACATTACGTACTACATGTTGTCTACGAACTGTACTGTTCTGTACTGTACACTAAAATGCTGAGCTTCATCACAGTTTCTTTATTTCATTTCTTTTCTTTTTTCTTTCTCGCCAGCCAACATCTTAGCATTGGAACGTTACGCACAGCACAGCAAACCACCGTACTTTACGTATTCATGCTGTGCGAACATACGTACATGCATTACGCATGCCTGCCTTGGCGTACTATTTTAGACGTGGTCGCTTTGGTGTATCAAGTTGGAGACGTGTTCGACGAAAAGTTAACGAATGATGGGGACGACAGGGATGGCGGGATGTTGGAACAAAAACAGCATCAGAAGAAGGGACAAGGAGCGCAAGAGGAGACGGTCAAAGCTCGAGATATCGTACTGGTGGATCCAACTGGACAAGTGACACTGCGCCTCTGGGCAGAAAAGGTAGGGAACTGTACTCAACTTTTATTATGCACTCTTGGTAGTGCTGTACCGCCCGGCACCATGTTTTGTGAGTGTGACACTCACCGACACCACAACGAACAGTTAGTGAATGCGTAGAGCAGATAATCTACACCTACACTTAAATGCATACAGTGTCATTACGATAGATGTCTGTACGTACGTATCCCCTTTTTCCAGCAACGGGTACCATGTCTTGCTTGCAGGCCGTGCAATTCGGTCTTCATGGCGACGATGATGCTGCTGCTCCAGTGATGATCGTTAAGGATGCCATCGTGAAACACTTGGATGGTAAGATCTGAAATCGATTGAATGCTCCATCTTGTCTTTACCTACACTTCTTGCTGCGTTCAGATTAGAGAGTGTACTATCAACGGAAGCCCGAAAAAGTCCATGGCTGTTCATTTTTTGACAACGTCTCTATTGTAATTTCTTGAAGTTTCCTCTTTCAATGAGCAAATACTTTATTTGGTTCATCATTTGCTGAAACAGCAAGTTCAAAGGAGCTTAGATGGCCGGGTTTACCCTTACCCCATGTCCCATAGTTCGCCGTAGTACCACAAACTGTACTTTTCTCAACCCTGTTTGATGTGCGTTGCATTTGCATATTTCGCAGAGGTGAAGTTGAGCGTCGGGGAGATCAGTACGATCCTGCAGAACCCGACGCACGATCGCTGCAGGAAGTTGCGCGCCTGGTGGAAGGAACGTCAGCGCAAGGGATTCGAGGATATGGCGGAGGCTGTCGGCACTGGCGGAAAGTGCGAGTGAAGTACAGTAAATGAGCATTTAGGTCTGTAAAATTGATGTTAAATTGGCTTTGTTTCATGCCACTGCGGCATTGTCAGTATTATGTAGGTAGGTACCGTATTTACCTGTGCATAGCCCCATTGGCAAAACATAAAAAATGCCCTATGCATAGCCCCCCCCCCCCTCTATGCGTAGCCCCATATGTACTGTAGGGCCAGGTTGCCTATTAAAATTAAATTTTAATTTTAATATAATATAATATACTATTAAGGCTGTCATTTTAATTTTAATATAATATAATATACTATGGCCAGGGGTATTTTAATTTAAATTACTAATACTACTAATTTTACTATAGATACAGTACTAATATTTGCAGTACTTTTCGGCAAGTGCTCCTGGGAAACAACTAACAAAATTGTGCAAAGTCTAAACGTGGTGATGACTCCTCTCAGACAATGGAACATTTAGCAGATTTTCTACAACAGAAGGTTGAAACTGCAGCTCCTGTAGACAGAAAGTATTGTACTAGTACTGCATTATTATAATTAATTTGACTATAGTAGAATTAATTTTACTAAAAAATAGTAAAATTAGACTATTTTAATTTAAATTACTATAAATTACTATAAGGCAGACGATTTTAATTGTAATATAATATAATATACTTAGTAAAATTAAAATTGGTCAAGTTAGCAATTAAAATATGATAATTTTAATAAAAATAGGTAACCTGGCTGTAGGGTACCTGAACCTACGTACATAAGCCGGTCATAAGCTACCCATAGCCACTCCCACACCAAGCTAAGCCATGCCATGCCTACACCATGCCTATAAGCCTGCTTATGGGTGTATTGTACTAGATAACCGTTTTGACCTCAATTATGCCCTAAAATACGTGCTTTTGACCCTAAAAAATATGCCTCTGCGCACCTCTCAAAAACATAAAACATGTCCCATGCATTGCCCTCCCCCCCCCCCCCCCCCCCTATCCATCCATAGCCCCAGATAGGACCTCTCATTTGTATGCACAATTTTTGCAATTTGGGGCTATGCAGGTAAATACGGTACAGGTGCCTCGGATGATGCGTTGCTCTTTGCTCGTTTTGGTTTTGTTTTCACGTTCATTGTACGTGCACGATTGATGACTGTGTTGTGTTGTGCATAAGTGTGGTCGTTCTGTTTTTAACAGCACGAACAATTGGTAGGTATTGTTTTGTGTTATTGCCATTCATCCATCCGGTTGTTTTTGGTTGAATACCTACATGGTGGATAAAAATTTTTTTGTTGCTTGATGTAGTGATGGTGGTCATCCGGTCATCGGTATATATTCCGATTAGGCATATCTGAATCTCAAAATTTATAATAATGCTATTTACGAGTTGCGCTAATGCGATTGGAATGGTAGATTCGATAGCGACCCCGCGGTATTTTTTTTAGTGAAAGTTTGGACCGGTTGCCTGCGGGGTCGTCGACCTCACTTGTTGTCGGTTCTTTTTTCCACTCCCCTCTTTTCTACCGCTCCCAGATGATTGAATGAAGGTCTCCGACCCGCAGATACCGATCCAAACTTTCACTATATACCGCGGGAGATGATTGAATGAAGGTCTCCGACCCCGCAGATACCGATCCAAACTTTCACTATATACCGCGGGGTCTATCTACCAACCCAATCGCGTTACCGCAACTCGGCCATACGTTGTTTGTAGAGGTTTCAGAATGGCGCATCCCAGAAGCTGACCTGCGTCCCAAACCGCTCGACTTCCGTTCACGAAGCCTGTTGGACGAAAGCCGTCGTTGGCCAATCAACTCAGCAAGTTCATTATCACAGGTATTCATCATGTCATTCGTATGTTTATTTCTCAAGAAGAAAATGAGCAATGTTGCGGGCTTGCCTGCCTACAGTACAGTCTGCTGTAACTATCACAACGCTAATTTTATCTCGCCAACGAAGACATCCTGAAAGAATCTGTCGACAACCCCACGGCTAATTTTCAGCGGGATTTCCAAATCAAAAAGCCGATTGTTTCTATCTGCTCTCAG
>JASAMW010002583.1:0-25127 GCA_030247985.1 Epsilonema sp. ZAB3_2 | reverse complement strand
CAGGTGGACATGTTTATCAGTCAGGACAGTGGTGCGTTGAGTCAAGGAGATTGTGAAGATTCTGCGCTGTTTCCAGCGGGCTCTACAGCTGCGTCCCAATCACGCACTGCTCAGGATGGAGTGCGGTGGAATTTGCTACGAAGTTCAGGGATTCTTCTCCAGGCTCAACAAGAGAGTAAGCTCCACGTACGTTCGCTCTTCCGCTATGCAAGTTAGTGTAAAAGCGCATCTTAGCTGCGAATACAAATAGCCTATTTACAGTGCGTCTGGTAGTACACCCGTGGTCACCTAGCCGATTGGTTTCAAGCAAGGCATGCTTATGCTTACAGACTGTGCCACGTGTAGTGAAGGAGAAAGCGGCTACACTACGGACGGAGTATCTGCACAAAGCCGCCACCATTTACTCAGACTTGTTGGAAGGAAAGGACTCGACACCGGCGCAGACAAATGAAGAAAGCGAAGGCGGTGACGATGATGATGATGATGATGACAAATGGCTGCAGCACTACATGATGGGGAAAAATCAAGGAGAAGCAGGGAGCTCCACCTTCACAGGTACATGCCACCTATACATTGTACAGTGGCAAAACTCACACCGTTTTTAGCGTTTCTTCCTGAGCAAGGGACATCCACAAGGAAGGGAGTATCCACAGCTCATTACAGCGGTGGGTGCTTTACCTCGAGAGTGCATGGACACGCACATGTTACTGCATATACTGTGCTATCTGACGCAAAACGCAGTCCACGATGGCAATCTGTACTTTTTTCTCGATGGACCGGCCATTGGTGCGCCATTTTGTAAGTAGGTACTATTGTATTTATTATGCAGGTTCTTGGTCACTACCACCGGTCCGCCTACTTTTTGGCGGCGGCAGGAGCCAAGTATCCGGAGAAGATTCGCTATGGTTACGACACGCGCATGGGCTTGGAGGCGTTGGAGATGCACTATCGGACGCACGCATCCATCCTGAAGTGGCTGGAAGCGAACAAGTGCAATCTGTCTGAGTTGAAGGTCATGCGTCGCTACGCCGCAATCTTCAGAGAACACGGCGTCTGCCGTCACGAGTATCAACAGCAGGAGCAAGCAGCGGGGTAAAAAGGACAATCACAGACAGACAGACAGACAGACAGACAGACAGACAGACAGACGGTCATTGAATTCAATTCACTGGGGAAAGGAGCGATCCATTATAGTCGATGAAGTTGCTTTCTCATATTTCGCTTTTGTTTCACAGACGCAAAGCTCCTAAAGTCCTGTTCAAGTGCTTTCCGGAGGTTGTGGACTTGGTGGATGAGCTGGTAGACGAAGTGGCGAAAAAGGAGCGAAAGGAGGATGCGGATACGGTTTCGGAAGTTGTGGAGGAATTGGAGGAGCGAGTTGTGTTGGAGCAAGAACTGACACTAATGTGTACGGATGCGATGCGTCTGGTTATCAAGCGCTTCTTCAATCACTACAAGGCCTATTATCGCTTGGCCAAGGCCTATCAGAAGCTGTGGCCTGTCCAGGTACATAGGATGCAGTTCAACTGAAGTACGGTATGTCGTACTCGTGGAGCTACGGGCGTTTTGTTAGTATCAGCATCATAAGATTATTTGTAGAATTTGTCGAAATCGAGGTTAGTGTTGGTTGGTCCGACGCAAGAGTTGAAGGATAAGAAGGAACGGATTGCTCTACCTCTCTTTCAAAGTCAAACGAAGAAAGGCGGTAGCTCTACTAACATATTCGAGGTGCAATAAATGTTTGCCACGCTGATGTACTGTATGTCACCTACTGCGGCTCTACACCGTTTGAACTGATGTTTTGGTTTTAGGGTATCTTTCGCATACCGCAGGACGATATTGATCGAAACGGCAGCTTCAATGCACATATGCTGCGTGCTCTGGAGTTGTTACAGGATGTGCTGAAAGCCAGCGAAACCTATCAGTTGCTGATAGACCTTGCTTTTCAACTGGCCAAAAAACCGGAGAAACTGGAAAAGTAAAACCGCACTTGCAAATGGTTGTTTTCACACTCGTACATACTTTGCATTTTGGTGGGAGTTTGTTTGCAGGAAGTTTCTATCTGACGTGGATCGTGGAATCATGTGTCAGCGCTTTGTGGACGCTGGTGTCACGCTTATGACGTCACGATGGTCGAAGGCTGAGGCGACACATTTGGAAGCGGCCATTTTGGCAGGTGTGGAGCTTCTGCCTGTCTTACAGCGACTTCTACAGCGTCAGAAAGCCACTTCAGCGCGACATCACACTGAGCTGGATATGAAGAAGGCCAGAGTGTTAGCTCGACAGATATGCCAGAGCATCGCTGGATCCCAACACAATATGGTAAGCCAGTTGGCCTACAGCGAATTTTGTGCGCACTTAACCCCATAAGACTGAACAGCACAGTGCTGCCTCATGATCGCTGTGGCACTATTATTGACAAGGTCGTATAGGTAAGAAAATGCTGCTTGGTAGATCGGGAGGCAGCATTGCGTACTACTAGGGCTATTGCACTAAGCAAAGACAAGACTTGGGTATGGCTAAGTTTTCGTTTGTTTGTTTTTAGATGGAGCTCTCAGATGGGCAGTTTTTCCACCAGCTGGAGACGTTTGTGCGACAGATTGCTACTGCGACTGTTGCGGATTCTACTGCATTGGAAAAGGTTTCCGATTGTAACGTGCGTGGCTGTGGCTCTGCTGTGTACGTACGTACATGGTGTGTGAATTCGCCTTTCCTCTATCGTGGTATGCGTTTTAAAGGAACAGCAGCAGAAGGGATTACAAGAACAAGCTCCCTGTTCCACCACCGCTACCGTCGTACACACTCCCGAGCAACAGACTAGGAAACGACCTGCTGAATTTCCATCCACCCCCTCGTCCTCGCCTCACCAAGCACCGCTTCCAAAACGGAGAGTGCCACTACCCGTCCCTGCGTCCTCACCTCACTCTGCGCCCAAAAGTGGCACAACAAAGCAACAAGGCGAAACGTTAAGAAGCCGACTTTTGAAACGAGGCCTGAAAGCCCACCTAGTGAACACTCTTCTGTCAGACGTCGAGGCAGAAATTAAGAAGGCGCAGACGCAGGGAATATCTGCGATTTCTTCGCAAATGCGCGAGTTTCTGAAGAAAACGCCGGAGGAACAGGCCAACTTGCTGGCGCGAATGGTCCGCAAGCAAGAACGGCCTGTGCAAGAGCTGGGTGGGCCGGCTGCGAAAAGGCCGAAAGCGCCATCGCATTCGTCGGAAAGCGCGAGGAAACTACCGGCGTCGGCAGTGGGGAAAAAGCCGACAGCGCCCACTACGACGGCTGCGTTGCCGACAGAAATCTCTAAGAAGGCGGTGAATGATTTTGTTACGGAGATGGCGCTGGTGGGCGTGAATATAGGCGCCTGGTCGGAGCAGGAGCAGCTGGTGCACTTTCAGAGCTGGTGCCTGGAGAAGGCGAGGCAGGCTGCGGCATCTGGCAACCACCCGCTTGCCCCCTCCACACAACCGACTACCTCAGATCACCCACCGAAAGTGCGACCGCCGATGTCAGCAACGACGCAGAAACCTGTTGTAAAGAAGTCCATGAAAGGCGGGGTTGCGGTCACTTCTGCGCCTGCAGTCGTTCGCTCCACTCCATCTAGCCAGTTGACCACTGCAACAGATGTCATTCGAAAGGCGACGAAACAGTCGCAGCATCGATCTATGCATCGACCACACGGCAGTGTTCAACAGCACAGGGAACAACAGAAACAGCAGCAGCGACAATCGTCGGCGGCTGGCACTGCAGAAAGTCCGATAAAGTTGGATTAGAGTTTTATTTCACTGTCGAAATTGTTGTTAGGTTACGTAACTTACGTTGACGTATCTTATGCAGTTCTCTGTTTTGCGTAATGCGTGAAGAAGACCATTGCTCTTTATTCCGACCGCTTGTGGTGCTTTGTTATGAATTGTAAATGCTGTGCTCCCAGTTGTTTGCTAACTGAATTGTATAGCTGAATAAAAAAATATTTGTATACCTGGATTTTGAATTTCTGGTTTCATGAACCTGTGGAAAGTTTCGGGGCCAGAGTTTCTTTCTTCCTTACTACCTTTGTGCGTTCTTTAGTTTGGGCTATCTATACATTGCGTCATTATCTATAATATTCAAATTTGGGGCGTCATTTATTGCGGAGCATTTTTTCAGACCGGAAATAGCATCGGCACCAGCGCGAGGGAAGAATTTCATCATTTCTGCGTTGGAGTGGTGGAGGAGGTGGCTGTGTGAGAGAAGAAAGGGTGACTGCTACCACCTGTACTCGTGCGATAATCGACCACAACCCATGAAAACGACTTGGTGAGTGAGTGAATCATGGCGGAATGTGAGGGAGGCGGGAGCAGCTGTTCGAACATGGCGTCGAATTGTCGCGATCTCGGGAGCACGGTGAGTATTCGCGTGATCACGAACGAGGCTCAGTTGGCGCGTTGGTGGCCGGGCTTCCTGGCGTCGGTGGGCAAGTTTCCGGCGGTGGGCGTCAACTGTCACTGGAACAGCCGGACGGTACTTAAAGGGGAACTTTGGGCGGAAAATTCGAGGTAAGCCTGCACGGATCATTCGATAGAGCATAAAAAATGCTACAAAACGCACCAAGTCCCATCCCTCTACGTTGCGTCGTTCTTGAGTTACAGGTAAATACTGATCTGTGAACGGGAAACTCAGCTTGAGAGCATGTAGCTCGCTAACCATTGCACCGATCGGAATAATTTTGCTACCACCGTGTGCTCCGTTTGGCGTTCTACCTTTTTGTTGTATAAAGCTAAGCTGTATCTTCACTGCCTGTGGCGTGGGAAGCCAAAAAAACAGGTGTCCTTGCGTAGTTTAGCACATACCTATTTCACACATGGACAAAATATGTGCTAAACTGCGCAAGGACACCTGTTTTTTGGCTTCCCACGCCACAGGCAGTGAAGATACAGCTTAGCTTTATACAACAAAAAGGTACAACGCCAAACGGAGCACACGGTGGTAGCAAAATTATTCCGATCGGTGCAATGGTTAGCGAGCTACATGCTCTCAAGCTGAGTTTCCCGTTCACAGATCAGTATTTGCCTGTAACTCAAGAACGACGCAACGTAGAGGGATGGGACTTGGTGCGTTTTGCAGCATTTTTTATGCTCTATCGAATGATCCGTGCAGGCTTACCACGAATTTTCCGCGCAAAGTTCCCCTTTAAGGCGGTGGAGCGACTGGGCCTGGACTTGGACGACGAACCGCGTCCACCCACGCCCCAGCAGCTGCAGGAGTGGGCCGAGTCGGGACTGGGACCCAAGGAGATCCAGGGCGACTTCGACGAGGACTACGAGGAAGAAGAGAGCGAGAGCGGAGGAGCCAATCAGCAGCAGCAGGGGGACCCTGGAGAGGACAGCAGTGCATCCGGCAGGGAGCATCCCATCAGCTGTCGCAATCGCACGGCGCGCTCGGGAGGCGTCAGCTGCATCGCACTCGCCTCCTTCGGCGGACAAGTGGTACTGATTCGAACCTGCTTCTTCTCTCGCATCCCGCAACCCGTGGCCGACTTTCTGCAGAGTCGCGTCATAAAGGTGCGTACGTACATACAGACAGAGTTGAGGCTACGTAGGCTTTTGAAACTCGTGAAGATGATGTTTCACAAGCTGGCTCTATCTAAACATGTATAGGTGGGCCAAGCCTTGGGCACGGACAACAATCATCTGCGCTCCAGCTTTTCCGTGTCCATGAGTAACCAGGTGGACATACGTCACGTGGCGCTGCGATGGCCGTACTTCTCGGCCAAGTTCGATTTCGATCGCCTGGGTGTGCACAGTTTGGGCCGTTGGCTGCTGGGGAAGAGTCTGCCGGACTGGGGACCAATCTCGCCCTACTGGATTACACGTTGGCTAGAGGAGGAGCAGATTAGATCTGAGGCAGAGAAAGTGCAGCTCTACGTGGACTGCTTCACTGTGCTCATGCTGCGCTACTTCGGATGGTCCCTGCCTACCAACTGGATACGAGATGAGCAGTTCGGTCAGGTGCGGGCCTATGGCACACTTATGTCCCTACGTGTAGTATGTAGTATGTACTGTACCTCCAAAGGAATGGGAAAGAGTATACGAAAGCGATTGTCCGAGCAGGTTCACATAAGTCTCCCACGCCCCGCATAACCACGCTCGCCCCGCGCAGTTGTTAGGAAGGTAAAAAAAAAAAGAAAGAAGCGGGAAAGCGGGTGCATGCATAGACTTCTGTGATGCTGCGTAGACACACTCTTTTATGCCCGACCTCTCCGTGGGGCTCGGAATTGCGCATGCACAGCGTCAATGTACATATCTACCCTTCCGTAATGTGTCTGTGCTATGTCATAGTTTGCGTCTGCAGACGTGCAGCACTTTTTGGATGTGATTCCAGGCTCTGTACAACTGGACGGCGCATCTGTTCCAGCGGCCTTTTCTCGACTCGAAATTGCGCGCGGTCTCTCTGCGCGGCGCCGCCGTGACTGCGGCCAAACAGCAGCAGAATCACCAGCAGCTGACGGAGGTGCGAGACAGCGGCGAGAAGCATATGCGTTTGGCCACTCTCTGGGCTTGGCCTCTGCCCCGCCTCGGAGCAGAGTTGGAGAAGATGCTCACGAGGGAGCCGGGTGCCTACTTGCCGTCGGGCGGCTATCCTGCGGTCATGTTGGATCTGCACCGGTTGCTCAATCCGCAGGATTTCCAGCGCATGACGCTACAGGAAGGAGAAGGAGAGGGGGAAGCTAGCAGTAGCAGCAGCAGCAGGGCCTTGATGAAAGTGGGCAAGCGCATCAGACTCAGAGCAACGGTGACGGATGACACCACAGGGCGCAGGAAGACCTACAGTTTGGTGCTGACCGTCGGGACAGTGGACGATTATGACAGTTACGAAGGTACATAGGTACCGACTATAGTAAGTAAGGACGATAGTGCTTTTATGTTTCGTACTTCGCGTTAAGTTTGTGCACGTGTGCTGATTATTCATGTAAATGAATACATCGCGACTGCCCTCGTTGCGGTGCGAAGATGGCCTAAATATACATATCTGTCAATCGTGTGAATTGCTTCAGGTGCAGACGGCGGCTCCGACCCCTTGGACGTGGACACGGCAGTCCAAGGCGGAGATCCGGTGGATAGAGAGGAGATGGCGGCGGCGTACGTGCGCATAGCGGAGGCTGCGGAGCGCGCAGTCCCCATCATTCATCATCAGAAAGCCTGGAGTCGACTGGTGGAGGAGGAGGAGCAGAAGAACAAGAAAGGCGATCAGCCCAACGCCGCCAGCACGCCCGTGCAACAGGACATCCCCGCCCCAGAAACGTCGCAGGTACTACTATTTTGCTCTGTATGTACGTATGTATGTACCTATCAGTAACTGAATATCATGTATGTATTGTCGGTGCCAGGTGTATGTTCATATACATACGTACATACCGGATGAGGTTTAAAGAACGAGCTGCTATGTTAGCAGATGTCGGACAAGCATGAAATGGACAGCGGGCCGACGAGAGGAGCGGGCGGAATGAAGAGTATGGAATTGGAGGACGGGGCGATGGGAAAAGATGAGGATGAGATGGTCGCAGGAGGAGGCTTTTTGTCTGTCGCTTCGCATCAACAAGCGCAGCCGCCTCGCTTCAGCAGCAGTAGTCGCTACGATCGATGCAGTGGCGGCGGGGGAGCTGGTGGCGGCTTCAGGGGCGGCAGAGGAGGAGAAAACACGACGCGACGCGGCGGCAGAGACAGCGCAGGAGGAGGAGGCAGATTTCAACGAGGAGGAGCGAGAGGAGGAGGAGGAGGAGGAAGATGGCAGGGAGCTGGAGGGCACCAACAGCAGCAGCAGCAGGGCTATCCGCAGTCACAGCAGCAGCAATATCATCAACAACAGCAACCACCGCAGCACTTCAATAGAATTGACAGGTATGATGATGCAAGGTGGTTATCATTCTTGGCCCTAATTTCTCCAATGCCCCAAACTTTGCCGAAAAATTTTACGTCGATGATAAAAGTAGGTAGATGTATGTACACACACATCATCGCTCATAGGTACTGTTCGCTCCTCATGCACGTTCGTAGGTATTTACGGTGCGCGTTGTACGTAGATATTCACTATTTCAATCCTCAATGCATCATGACCTCATTCTTCCCTTCAATAGTTGACTCTCGAGTGAAGGGTAGCAGTTGCGTCGTCTTGCACATCAGCTGGGTCCACTTCCTCCAGTGTAGCGCTGTGCAAGTTGCAGTCGCCATTGCCCAGCACGCTGACAGCATAGCATAAGGGGGTGGCGTGACATTCCTCCCAGCATTGGCGCAATCCGCTTGCTCCGGACTGAATACTGCTGATGACATGAGTGATCATTCGCTTGCCGGGCTGGGCGATGAAACGTTTCTTTGGTGCATCTGCAAATGTGTCGTGATCTGGTTGCTCGGTGGAATATGAGTCGCCTATGATTCCGCCTTCATACACATAGGAGGCATATGTACAGTACCGATCAATGAAAATGGGACACCCAAAACTGGCGATCCCGAGTGCAGTGGCTGTCCCATTTTCATTGATTGGTACTGTACTGTACGTCCTAAAAGGTGCGTAGCTGTTCTTGGCGTTGCGGTGTGGTCGTGCGCTTTTTTGGGGGTATATACGTATGTACGTCGCTGTGAACGCAGCATCAAACTGGCTTACCAAACTGACAGGTAAAGCGGTGCAAGTTTGTTTGGAGTTCGTCTACTGCACTGCCGTCAGCGGTGCTCAACGTGGCGTGGTTTTGATAGCCGCTCTCCGGGGGCCATGCGTCGTCGGGTTCTCCCACTGACCAGATGTCAATACTATGCAGAGGCCATTTGACGCCGCTGCTAGATTGCAACCAGTTCCAACCTGTGTCCGTTTCAGACTCTCCATCGTTCTGTACCAGGCCAATCCAGGCTAAGTCCTACGAACATAAGTGGTGAAGGCTGAATAGGGCTATTTTAATAGGGGCTAGCTGGCAACAGAATTACCCCTGGTGCTAGATGAGTTGCAAGTCGTCGACGCAAGTCTTTGTTTACTGGCATTGCCAGGAATCCTTGATAGTTGCTGCACACGTTGCTTGCCATATTGAAAGTAAGCCAATTTGTTGTGACTACAATAAAGCAATCATCCAGGTAGACTTCTCGCTCAGGTAGAGCCATGCAAGTTTCATAATCTGAAACAGTCCGGCGCAATGCTCATCTGAAACAGTATTATCTCTATGCTGATGTTGTGGGCAACTGGACCATTACATTTGCTACGTAAGTACTTGCAAGGGATAGGTTCGTTTGAAGAAGCGGCGAGAGGAGTAGGTAGAAAGTTGTGCGGTCCGTCATTGCCTTTGGTTTGGTTGGCCGAAGAATGGGTAGGTACAGTAAGCTCGTATTACTCTCTTCCGACTTTATCCTTGCTAGCCGAATGTTCTAATTAAGATAAATGCGGTTGCGGTTGTACGTGTGTCATCATTAGTAACCCTGTTGTGCTGTTAGTCTACTTTGCTCCGGGGCAACAAAAAGCTTGCCAACGAGGCCGCAGAGAATAGAAACTGATGGGTATACTAAACATGTGTGATTTCCGCCTGCAAGATGCAACCTGAAAAAGGGGCCGCACATAAGAAAACACTGTTTTGTAGTATTTACGATATTACATATTGATATTGATGTCTGTGTATGGTGTAGGGGTCACTATCGGCAGCCGTGGAGCAATAACGCGCCTCCGCGTATGCAGAGAGAGCAGCAACAGATTCCCCCGGTATCCGCAGCAGCTTTCAACAGTCACAGTCCATCGCCACCTACTCTTCCACCGCAATCTCCATCTCCTCCACTTCATCCTATGACAGGAGGAGGGAACAGTGGCAGCTATCTGGATGGTGCTTGCCGTATGGTACAAGGAACTCAGGGAGCCGGCATGAGCTTCGTTCGCCCCACCTGGATTGGACAAGTAAGGCGAACTGTTGCTCAATGTAATGTACGTACAGCACTTATACCTAGCGCTTAGCAACGGTCCACCAATGTTGGCGAAATGGTCTATGATGTCGACTCATATCAGAGACATGCGCTGAACGTATGTACTTACTCCCGGCGGGTCCATGGCTCCAAACTTTCACTGCAATGGCATGGACAGCCACGGATGTGTCTGGAGCCATGACTTTACCTACTTACTGTCCATACATGGGTTGGTATGCATCCCTCACAATCAATCACAGTGCACATACATACCCACCAGGACCACCGACATCGTACCTGTTCTGGGTGCATGTGGATGTTATATAACAGGTACGTATGTACGTGCAGTACTGGTGTGTGCTATGCTGTGTAGGATGTGCAAGTGAGCAGATGGGCGGTGGCGGAGGGCGGGCGATTTCGGTTGGGAGGCAGTCAGAGTCCGCCCGTGTACAGAGATGCAGGCACAGCGCAAGGCGGGAGCTTCCAGCAGACGGAGGGTGGAGGAGGGGGAGGGGGATGGGGCGGCAGTCGCGTGTACGAGAGAGGACGCGGCTACGGACGGCCGCCCCGTCGCGGAGGCGGAGGAGCCAGAGGACGCAACTGGGCCGACGCCGTCGCAGAGGGAACCCTGGACAGCGTCGGAGTCGGCGGCAGAAGGAACAGGTACTACGCACACTGGGAGCTGAAGAGAACTACGCTGTTCTTGAGGCGTAGTCTACTTACATACCGTATTTACCGGTAGATAACCCCCCAATGCATAACCCCCCAATGCATACCCCCATATTGGCAAAACATAAAAAATGCCCAATGCATAACCCCCCCCTATGCATACCCCCATATGTACTGTACAGTACCTGAACCTACCTATGTAAGCTGGTCATAAGTACCCATAGCCACTCCCACACCAAGCTAAGATGCCTATAAGCCTGCTTGGGGGTGTATTGTACTAGAATACCCCTGTTTTGACCTCAATTATGCCCTAAAACACGTGCTTTTGACCTAAAAAATATGCCTCTGCGCACCTCTCAAAAACATAAAAAATGCCCTATGCATAACCCCCCCCAATGCATAACCCCCCCTATGCATACCCCCATATGGGACCTCTCAATTTTTGCATACCCCCATGGGGCTATGCACCGGTAAATACGGTATGCATTGGTTGAGCCAAGGCACGACGTGAGCCAGGGCGCACACTGTTTTGGTGGATACTGGCTTCTCTCTTCCTTCATGTTTGTCGTACTTGATTGACCGATGAAGAGATATCGCTGTCTCCGGCCATCACTTGTACTACGTAGAGTGGGTGGGGTAAACGCGGCGATGAGAAAATCCGGCCACCTATGATTCAGGGCTGCATATCTCAGCAACCAATAGACCCGAGACCGATTGAGACAAATGTTACATCAATCGATTCCTGTAACTCTCTTCTTTCATTCGGTGAATGAAACAGCAATTTCGAACGAGCTTAGGTGGCAGGGTTTACCCCACGGCCGGGTTTAACTCCTCCCGGGATTCAAAGTCTCCGACGCCAACCGGTTGCACAACCGACGCCAACCGACATATGGAGCAGTTGTACAACAGACGTCAACCGACATATAGCGGTTGCGCAACCGACGCCAACCGCGAAGAAAAGAAAAGGAAAGAAAAGAAGAAAGAAAGTGCAGGACAGTGCAGGACGTTATTCTTTATTCACTTCAATTCAGCATCACAAGCAAGCAATATTCCTGCACTTTCTTTCTTCTTTTCTTTCCTTTTCTTTTCTTAGCGGTTGGCGTCGGTTGCACAACCGCTATATGTCGGTTGACGTCTGTTGTACAACTGCTCCATATGTCGGTTGGCGTCGGTTGTGCAACCGGTTGGCGTCGGAGACTTTGAATCCCGGGAGGAGTTAACCCACAGTACCCTACAATGTACATATGTATTGATTCCTTTTGCAATACGTTAGGGCTGAAGCTTGGCCGAATGGTGGTCGCAATGAAGAGTACGTCGGAGGAGGCGGAGGAAGCTACGGTAGGGAGTCACCGCCCCTCTATCATCATCCGGATCAGCGCGAATGCGGAGGATGGCCGGAGGATGGAGCAGTGGCCGGGGAGTCGGAGCTGCAGGAAGGAGGAGCGAGGGGAAGAGCGAGCAGACGCCGAGGCAGACCTCCTACTGGCTACTACTCCGGCACTGGTGCTAATACTGGAGGATGGACGGATCAGCAGCAACAGCAACCGCTCTACGCAAGGAGCAGTGACAGAAACGAGTAAGGAGACTGTAAAAGTGAATAAAAATCATTGCCGGGGGAAGGGGGGTGTTAACCAGCTTTGTTATGGTCTGGACCGCTGGGTCCGCGGGCCCTCCTGAACCGAACGGAAGTGCCGGCGGAAAAAGAGAAAATTATTGATCCGACCGATGAAGTTGGGGGCCCGCGGACCATAACGGAGCTGGTTAATGAGCGAAATAAACACACAATGGCAGCTAACGCGATAGATTGCCATATACGGTATATGGGTTTGAAGACTAAACCGCATTCAGCTGGCCCCGAACTGCGTAATGTTCAATTCTCTATGTATGTACATACATATGTGTTACGGGTGGATGCGCATACGTACATACAGTAGGTTATGTTTCAGATACGGTCGTCCCGCGGGCCCAAGCGGTGCCTTGTATCGGCAGGCCATAGCCGGAATCGCTCGCAGTGCCGGCGGACCAATGCAGCAGCAGCAGCAGGTGATGGCTTCGTCGTCTTCCTCGTTCCGTGGCGGAGGAGGACGCTGGAGCAACTCTCGCTATCATCAGCAGCCGGACAAGACGCCGCTGCTGCCGACACAGGAAGGAGCATTGAGAGGTGGTGGAAGGCCGCCGAGGGGAGGAGGCTACATGGCCAGCAGGGGATCCTACCAGTCTCAGCAGAATGGAACGGAGAGATGGGGCGGAGGCGGATTCGGTGCCAAACGAGGAGGAATGCGCGGAGGAAAAGAATTTTAGGAGACGGTTACGTACAGTACGTAGATACCGTGGTAGGCGCGCCTGCACATACATAGTCATATTCGTCGCAGGAACTGTATGATAACGATTTTTCGGGCCAAAAGTTGAGTGACGCTTTCGGTTTTTGTAGGCCGTCATGAATTGCATCTGCGACCGATTGTGTATGTAGCGCCCGTTCACGTTTGTGAAAGTGAGAAGTTTTGTATGCATGCGCCTTGCCGTAAGTACGTACGTTAGTAGTAATTTATTGGATACCAATGAGCTCACGGGACGCGGGTAGAATGACCTGAAAAGGAAGTCAGACTACTAGAACCATTGCCATGCGTTGATTGGTTCGTACAGTACATGTGGATAGTGTAAGGCCTGATAGTTGGTCCACTGAGAGAATGCGAAGATTTCCAAACTCACGGAAGGCTTTTTGCGTAACCGACGCTCAGTAATTGACACCGGAAAGGCTTCCTTGGCCTAAAAACTTCTCCAATAAAAGTTATCCAGCTGCATTCCAGGCGGAAAAATCTTGTGCGACTTGGGGAAAATCTCCGCATTCTCTCAGTTGACCGACCATGAATAGTTGGTGGTTCGCAGAACGCAAGATTGTTTTGTACAGAAGTCAGTTTAGCGTGCACAGAGCATGTCGCAGAACGGAAGTGCGTTAGTTTGTGTTTCAGTCAAGTGACATTTGTTGTGTTATTTGTTCGTCGAAGGCTGTTTGTTACTCATACTCTAACCTGTAAGTACGTACGTGGGTGCTGCATTTATGTATATGTACGTTACGTACGTACACAACAACATGACACATGTGCTCCAGCTATTTTCTGAATATACAGTACGTGCCTCTGCTCTGCTGCCTCTGAGTCTTCCAGCAGTAGTGCAGCCAATATAATTATTGTCTTGTTGGTTTTCGTTGAATAAATATCTTTTTACCGACAATGTCTGTCGTTCTTGTAATTTCAACGTAATGCGCTCATTTTTCAACGCGCGCTGGTGCGGAGACACCGTACTTTATCCACGTTGCTGCAGCTACGTAGACAGAGCTATAGAAGGTTGTATTCTTTAGTAGAATTGCTCTCGGTAAGCTAACATGAAAAGCTAGACGCAATTTTTGAAAGCGTTGGCTCAGCCCCAAGTTGAGTATGTAGGCTATACGTACGTATTATTGATTGTGTATGTACGTGTTTTGGACGAAAGCAGCTGATTGTTTTTCAATGTTTAGTTTTACACCCTCGCTCGTGTTGATAGCTGGCTGCAAGGTTCCTCCCCATTTATTTGGACAATGAGTTGATTGATAGATAACTGTGTTATGGTGTGGTTTTCGCTTTGATAGGAGTGACCTTTACCATCAAAATGTGACAGTGGATCAAGGGCGAAGTACAGCAGCTGGCGACGGCGTACTCGTAAAGGTCAAGCCAATGGAAACCGCTTGAGGTATGCGACTGCACACAATTCATACGCCCACCACTTGTTTGCCATTTATCTGAGCGTTTATTATTATTATCCTGTACCTACCAACTTTACTGCCCTTGATGATTGCAGGTTGTTTTCCCGCTCAAATCACATTATTCCGTCTGCCTACCTCTCATTTGATATCCCGTACAATCCTCGGCACATTTGGGGCTATATTTTGACTACAACACTATAGAGTGCTTCTTCGCCTTCATTCACTGTACTGGGTGGTTGCTACTGCACACGTACATACTTTCATGAGCGCCTCAAGTAGTCAGCAGCAGCAGCGGGTGAACTTTGAGCTGCAGAACTCTGCCAGTGGAAGCAGTTGCAGCAGTGACGGAGGAGGAGGAGGGAGGCTGTCCCCTGAGTTGCTGCCTGATTCTGGGCAGGAGGAGGGAGGCGAAGGGAAGCAGCAGCAGCCGCCCAGACCAGGCTCAGCCGCGGATGTGTACAGGAGGAGGAGAACGGCCTCAGGGTCCAAGGCGGAAGATCACGTGATGAGGACGAGAAGGGGACAGAAAGTGAGAGCAGAAATATGAGAGGAAGTTGGGGGGGGGGGGGGGGGATGCGGAGATTTTCGAAGTCTCGGAAGGTTTTTCGCGCAAAAAGTGTTCCGCGACTTCGAAAATCTTCACATTCTCACATTCCACCAACTATCCTTGACTGCTCGCAGTTACGGTACGTGCTAGATGTACGTATGACTGCTTTATGACTTTCGTTACACGTTCGAAACTGTTTCAGGTGGTGTACACTGCGGGTCGTCCGCCCTGGTACGACTGCCAAGGAAATTTGCTCAAGGAACCCTTTATCATCGGCATCTGCGGAGGAAGCGCCAGCGGAAAGACAACAGTCGCCAGTCGCATTATCGAAGCGCTGGACATGCCCTGGGTTACCCTCCTTTCTATGGACAGCTTCTACAAGGTGCCTACGTGTGTACTTTATAGGGTACTATGGGCGGTAAACCCGTCCATGGGAAAACCCGGCCACCTTCGGTTCAGGGCTGCGTATCTTAGCAACCAGTGGACCGATTGAGACAAATATTATTACAATCGACTACTCTCCTCTCCTCTTTCTGTTGAAGGTATTGAACGAGGAGCAGCACATTCGCGCGGCGAGCAACGACTACAACTTCGACCACCCGGACGCTTTCGACTTCGAGCTCATGCTGGACACGATAGAGAAGCTGCGAGAGGGCAAGCGTGTGGAGGTGCCGTGCTACAACTTCAAGACGCACTCGCGCGAAAAACAGACGGTGCCGATGTACGGAGCTGACGTGCTGATAGTGGAGGGCATCCTCTCCTTTCATCGCCGACCCATCCTGGATCTGATGGACATCAAGATCTTCGTGGACACGGATTCGGACACGAGACTGGCCAGACGCCTTAGGAGGGATATTCTGGATCGAGATCGGGATATCGAAGGAGTGCTCAAGCAGTACACCACCTTTGTCAAGCCAGCCTTCGACTCTTTCATCGCGCCTCTCATGCAACACGCGGATATCATCATCCCGAGGGGCGGAGAAAACAAGGTTCTACTGTACTTTCTTTACATGTAGAGCTTAGATTTCGCAGTAGAAAATGGGAAGCCTTCAAAAGCAGGCACTGCCCCACTACTATTATTTAGCGCGTGTGCCACTGGTATGTATGTTTAATATCGATTGCCTGGACAGGCTCATTCTCTTGTGCCATCAACTCTACTGCCATTTTTAACGTGCATGTTATGCTCAGGTGGCGATCGATTTGATCGTGAAGCACGTTGAGCGCCGATTGGAGGAGCGCGGCTATAATTCGCATGAATGCGCCCTCAGTCGCTCTGTGCTCTACGCCGCAGCCAACGGACACGGAGGAGGAGGAGGAGGAGGGGAAGATTGTAGTCGTCAGCCCGACTCTCTCTTCCTCCTGCCGGAGAGCACGCAGGTGAAGGGCATTCACACTTTCATACGGGACAAACACACTTCGCGCGACGAATTCATCTTCTACTCCAAACGCCTCATGAGGATACTGATCGAATACGCTCTTTCTCTCCTACCCTACGACACGGTGATGGTGCAGACACCGCAAGTAAGCCACGTTATCATATGTCTAGCATAATGCAGTATGTGTACGTACATACAGCTCGTACGGACCGCTGCTATCATCTGTTCATGCGTACAGTATGATCTTGCAGTATCTCTGATGCACTCCTTCTTTTCTGTGAACTATTACAGGGTGTTGAGTACGAGGGTCGTGTGAACCGTTTTCGAGCTCGTATCTGCGGCGTCTCCATCCTGCGGGCGGGCGAAACGATGGAGACGACGCTGCGGGAAGTGGTGAAAGATTGCAAAGTGGGAAAGATTCTGATCCAGACGAATCCGGCCAATCAGGAGCCGGAGCTGTACTTTCTCCGCCTCCCGAAAGATATTCAGACGTACAGCGTGCTGCTGATGGACGCGACGGTGGCGACGGGAGCGGCGGCGATGATGGCCATCCGAGTCCTGATCGATCACGAAGTCCCGCCCGAGAATATCCTGCTGGTCAGTCTGCTGATGGCGGAAACTGGCGTGCATTCGCTCGGCTACGCCCACCCCAAGGTGAAGCTGGTGACCACTGCAGTGGACAGGGGACTGGACGCCACCTATCACATTCAGCCGGGATTGGGCAACTTCGGCGATCGCTTTTTTGGCTCCGAAGTGGAGGAAGTTGCGACGGAAGACGAAGAGGAGGAGGAGGAGGAGGAGTTGAATGTCTTTGTGTCAATGAAGACTACTAAAGAGGGGACGCGAGCAGAGGAGAAGGGGGAAGAAGGATGCGGCGAAGACGAAGAGAAAGACGGCAGGAGAAGGCATGCGGGTAGAGGAGGAGGCGAGCAAAAGTGTTGCTGAGAGATGGAGGAAAAATTCACTTCTTGCATACGTACGTACATACACAAGAGCGAGCAGTATGGATAATCTCGATTGCGTCTGGAGGGGTGGGGACATGAAATTGACTAATTTCTTGGCTCTCTAAAGGGTAGCTAGCCGTTGGCATTCATGATAAAACAGTACGTGCACGATGTTTTGCACTTCTTTAGGTTTCCTGGCCACATGTACTTGTGGTATACAATATACATACGACGACAACAGATCAAAGGTTTATCGGTCGCACTACATGCAGTCCGAAGTAGGGATCAAATAATCCAGCTCCCTGACGAAGGGCGACGTATGCATGCTTGCGCCCGAAACGTCGTACTGCATGTAGTGCCACCGATAAACCTTTGATCTGTTGTCGTTGGTACATACTCAAGTACATACAGGGTGTACCATAGTGTTGTCAACCTTCGAAATTTACTGCGGCGGTAAAGTAAGGTAAAATTACCGGCAGTGCACAACGGTAAAATTACCGCGCGGTAATTTTACCGTCATAATTTTTTTACCGCAGTACTTTCTGAAATAAATTGACGGTAAAACGGTAAAATACGGTAAAAATTTTGCCCTCTGTTTTTTATTCTTCATTGTTTATTTTACACATATTATGGCATGCATGCATTGGCGACTCACCGCTTTCGTACTTTTGGCAACTAAACGGTGACTGTTACTAATCGCATGTCCATACTTCATTAGCTTGGCAGTACATAACCAACCGTCGCATAGAAAACAACAAACAAAACATGTGAATGTAGAACAGTACTGTGTATGTAAGGAATTGAACAGGTGCGTCATGATTTTTGTGTGGTCGCAAGGTGACCGGTCACATGGGTGAGTGAGTAATGACGTTTTGGGCAGTGACTCCTGACCATTCAGGAATCATGGCGCAAGTATGTAGCGAAAAGAGACAAGAAGTTTCACAAAATTTGCGTAGGGCGCCCTCGATACCACTTTTTGAGCAGAAAATGGCGTCCCTTTGCCATAACCTAAAAGGATTTTATATCTGCTCAGCCTCACTCGATGCTTTATACCACGGTAGAAAGTAAACGGTAAAAAAGTGAGTTATTACAGCCATGGTCGCTGTCGGTAAATGGTAAAAGTACAGTAAAAAAGTACCGTTTTACCGCCAAAATTTTTGTAAGTACTTTTGGCTGAATCGACGGTAAAAAGTACAGCCAAATAATTTACCGTCATCATTCGGCGGTAAACTGTACAGTACCGTTTTGAAAAACTGCGAAAGTACAGGCGGTAAAACGGTAAAGTAATTACCGTTGACAACAGTAGTGTACCATAATATACTCACCGGCTATTTGTGTCTATATCTCCACAGCGGGGAGTCAGTTTCAAAAGCGGTCTTTTGCAACAAGTAGCCAAGGCTTCAAACTTTATGCATGCAAAGTTTCAAAGAGATATCTGAACCAGAAGCGGATCAAAACAGCTCAGTTTGTAAACCCCCAATTTCCACACATTTCTGCAGGCGGCCTGGTACAGATTGGCACACTTTCTGGCACAGAGTGCTATCAATCACGGCCTGGTGGCTAAAGTGAGGCGGTGCCCCATCCTGTTGCAAATAAACTTCCCCAGTCCTCAGCAGCAGGCCAAACAAACATATAACCGGCCAAATCTGCTAACATTACGAGATAACTGTCACCAGTGACTGAGTCGTCAAAGAACACTAGTCCAATGAGCCCTCTGGAGGAAATTCCAGCCCATACTTCATCCAAGGGGCATTGACAGCTCAACAGTTCGTAAAAATGTTGGGCGGAGAAAGGAGCAGGCTCAAGAGAACGAGGAAGGAAACGAAAATGCAAATTCGACGCCCAACTCTGTGCCGGCGCCTCAGTCTTGCCTGCGAAAAAGCTGCCGAAACTTTGATCGCCTACAGCGCTATGACATGAGAAGCTAGGAATTAAAACTTTGCATGCATAAAGTTTGAAGCCTTGGCTACTTGTTACAAAAGACTGACTCCCCGCTGTGGAGATATAGACACAAATAGCCGGTGAGTATATTATGGTACACCCTGTACATCTGACCAGGAAACCTGAATAATGCACAACATCTTGCACGTGTACGCTTATCACTAATTCTTGGCTTGGATCGAGCGGGCACCGTACACTCTTTGTTTGCACCGAAAGACGCCCTCTTTTGTTTGTACATTAGGGTACATTATGTTTTGCTGTTTGTATATAAGGGGATATCATATTCAGGATGTGAGCCTCTCTGTTCTTGTTATGTTTTGTTTGTATAATATAACCAGGTAAGGAAGGACATGGGCGGCGTTGTTTGCTGGTGGCATTGCCAAACCATTGCAAAAATCTTCATCAGTAGGAGCGTGATCTTGAAATTGTGCATTTCGGCCGTGAGTCAATATTCATTCCTATTGTAAATCCGAACCGAACTCTCAGCCAGCAATGATGTTTATGAAAAAAGTGTATTATTTTGCTATGATAGGTACCGTACTTGCTCGCTGTCGCTACAACCTGAAAGTTTCCCCTGAAATCCTGAGAAAATAGTTACATCCCCCTGTTTATAGACAGTTTGAAAAAATCCGGGCGCTGTCTATGCGTCGCGTGCTAGTGCGGCGCGCGCGCGTAGACAGTTGCGAAATGCGCGCCAAATTCTACTCCGCTTCTTTCGCAACTGTCTACGCGCGCGTGCCGCACTTTGCACGCGGCGGGCGGCGCGTAGACAGCGCCCGGATTTTTTCAAACTGTCTATAAACAGGGGGAATGTAACTATTTTCTCAGGATTTCATGGTCGTATTCGTTGAACAACATTGTTGTTGTGCCTTGAACGAATCAGGCTTATTGCGATCATGTTTCTTGTGGACGTTTTGGTTCGGTGGATAAGTAATGTTCGAATAATCGTATTGGGCGAGGATTTGTGTTTGTGAAAACCACTGGAACCCAATAAAAATTGAGTATAATAAGCGGCACATGGTGCTTGTTTGGTCGAGTAGTGAAAAACTTTCATTGCAATTCATCGATAGAAAAACATCGAACAGAACAGCAAAAGTAATGTGATGTAGTGAGTGCAAGGCTATCAGCCCTATACACGGGCATAAATACGATGCTTTGACCATGATGGATCCACTCGATGCATACCACACCACCTACTATAGTGCTTACTTTACCTATCATATCATCAATCCTGCGTATAAAACAAAGTGGTTGATAAATCGCTAGAAAATCTGTGTAGTGTAGGTACGTAGCTGTACTATAAAGAACAATATTTACAATAGGCAGGCTTCTTACACAAATAGGACTCCATTGTACAGTACATACATACACTTCTCGAGAAAATCTGTACATATGAGACAATCTCCTCATGGACAATTTCCAGTGCAAGTTCTATGTAACACATCAAACTCTTGCGCCAGCTTTATCAATAAAGAACTGCTCATTGCTAACATTGTACTAGCATAGCTACCTATGTGGCTATGTGCCACGGTTGAGAAAATGGTTTTGCATTGGTTGCAAAGGGGTTCGAAAATACCAAAGTTCGAAAAAAGGAAGCAAGCACGCAACATGCGACGTTGAAAGCATGGTAAATGAACGGTGAGTAAAAGCAAAGTTCAAAAAAATATCAGTAAAGTGAAACAACAGTAGCTCAGCTCGCTGTACACAATATCAAAAGTACCGCAGTAGTATAGTATACAAGAGTAGGCACACGTGACCGTACCATGCAAGCAGGCCTACATAAACAGAATATTCCTCCTCCCTGCCTGGCCCGTCCGTACTTATGAACTAATGTGTAGCGGGCTCTCCCCTGCCATCCCTTGCAGCTCCTATTCATTGACCATTCTCCTGTAGTCCAGGAGGCATCGTACAGCCCATCTCCCGATAGAGATTAGCCGCCAAACCAGACTTTACGACTGAAAATACGCATCCGGCATGAAGCAGAGCCAGCGTGTACACAGTCGCTCCAAGTGATAAGCGCAGATACAGTCGGTATAGTGAGCTTACTTTGGATGAGCTTCAGGATCTTCATCCTGGGTCCAGCCTTGTCGATGCCCAACTCCTTCAGAGCGTCCTCGTCCAGCAACGCGAACGTCTGGTATTCCTCGATCTAACACAAGTCAACGCCACAGTCATAGAACCAATACATACGTAGGTATGCATAGAGCCACCACAGGTTTCAGTTCATACAAAACGTTCTGGCGTTCTGCTTTACTACTCAATTATATACGTACGTACATGTGTGTGCGCGTGCAGTATTGCGCGTGGTCTGCAGTGCTCTTTGGTTCGAACTAACCTCCTCTTTTTCGAAGAGGTCGATGTATTTCTCGAGCTTGTTAGCGAGGAAGAGCTGAGCCACCTCGCTCACGTTCTCGCTGGATGTGATCGAAGGACGGAGGATGTCGGATGGAGGAGTGTCGATCTGAGACATGCCGAATCCTGAACAAACCCCACATCGCATACCGTATTTACCCATGGGGCTATGCAAAAATTGAGAGGTCCTATATGGGGCTGCATAGGGGGGGGGGCTATGCATGGGACATTTTTTATGTTTTTGAGAGGTGCACAGAGGCATATTTTTTAGGTCAAAAGCACGTGTTTTAGGGCATAATTGAGGTCAAAACAGGGTTATTCTAGTACAATACACCCCAAGCAGGCTTATAGGCATCTTAGCTTGGTGTGGGAGTGGCTATGGGTAGCTTATGACCAGCTTATGTAGGTAGGTTCAGGTACTGTACAGTACATATGGGGCTATGCATAGGGGGGGGGGGGTATGCATAGGGCATTTTTTATGTTTTGCCAATATATGGGGCTATGCATAGGGGGAAGGGGGCTATGCATAGGGGGGGGGGGCTATGCATGGGGGGCTATGCATGGGTAAATACGGTATTTCCCTTCCCAGGAGAAAATACATTCGCAAAGCCACACGTAACAATAATAATATAATAAAACGTAGGTATATGATATGATATGAATTTACATAAGGCAGTGCTGGGGTACAGTGGGCGTCATGACTGAATCAGACGGGGTGGATCATGACTGAATCCCTGCACCCCATATACTAGAATTGGGGGTAAGTGCATACGCGTACTTGTTCGATGCAGCTGGATCTTTCCGTTCTGCTGCATGGGTTGCTGTTGTTGTTCGCTGGGCAGCTGTCCGAGCTGGTCCCTGGCCTCGTCCTCCTCCATGAGCACGAAGGAGGAGGAAGTGTTGGCGTTGGAGGAGGAGTGCTCCGCAGTCGTCGTCATCCTCCCGGGAGACTGCTGCTGCTGCTTGCTCAGGTGGTCCACGAAGGAGGAGAAGCGGTATCCGTCCATGTCTCTGCTGGCCGCCAGATCCGTGAACACGTCGCGAGCGTCCGACTGGCTGAAGAACATCCCGCAGAACTCGTTGCTCGCGTAGCGCGGACCGCCCGAAATATGCTGACTCTTCGCTGAAACACACATATGTACAGTACGTACACCGAATGTACACATATGTACATGCACCATATGCAGTAGGCACAGGTACGAAAAATGATATCGTGGGCAACGTGTACTGTACGTACGTACAATGCGCAGACACTATACCAGTCCTATGTATGTGCGTTGACCGTAACCGTCCTACATATGCATACACGTTCAATGAACGTACGTACATACGGTACTGTACATTCATGTACGTATACGTAGGTATATTGCATACATAAATACCCTGATGGGCGGCGAGCTTGAGCTTGTAGTTCTCTCTGCGCTCTGAGCCGATGGCCTTGCTAAAGCTGGAGTTGAGTCCGTTGACGGAGTTCATGAGGGAGCGACAGATGGGCGAGTCGTCTCCGGGCACCTCCTTCTCCCCCGCCTCCTCACTCAGCACGCGTCCTTGCGCTTCCGTGGCTCTCTTGGGAGTGTCCGCGGCGGCGGGTGCCAGGGGGGTGCTGGTGTGGGTGTCCTGCGCCTGCTCAGCCGCAGTCGTCGTCGCCGGGAGCAGCACAGCAGCAGGCGCCATCATCCCCGTTGGCCCGTTCGCTATCGGAGACAAGTGCGGAGCTATAAATAGCGGCACGAACATAAACAGCTATGTTTCCTGTTTCCGTACGTACCTATTATAGTATTGTATGCAGTTCTCGCCCTCCAGTTTTGAGCGTTTATGCGGCACGAGAGAAAGAAGGCAAAGGTACCGTATTTACCGGTGCAAAGCCCCCCCATACATAGCCCCATATTGGCAAAACATAAAAAATGACCCATGCATAACCCTCCCCCCCCATGCATAGCCCCATATGTACTGTAGAGTACCTGTGGGGCTATGCACCGGTAAATACGGTACTGTAATGTCCTCTTACTGGAAATGACGGAAGTGATGAGACTGTTGGGACTGATCATGACGGGGTGATGGGGCGGCAGGCCCATGGCAGCCAGCGGAGACAAACGCAACGGATGCTGCGGTAGAGGTGGAAGCTGCAGCTGATGATACCCTATGTACAGTCAATCAACCAGCATCAATTACTTATCGTTCGCCTGATGCGTTCATTTATGCAGTGCATCCCTTCATACTACACTATACAGTGCCTTACGCACATATATACACACAGTTGATTGTTACCGTTGCTGGTGGTGGGAGAAGCTGGGTACTGCGTCTCGATGGGATAGTGCAGATGGCGCATGAACTCGTACTCGGAGGAGAGGACGCTGGGCTTGAGTCCGGCCACCCCCAACAGCTTCTCGCGGGCAAAGTACAACGCGCTGCAATTGCGCTCCTGAGTCCGCATCGTCACCGTCTACACACACATGCATGTACACCGTACGTACTATATAGCTGCCAACCGAAGTTGTTGAAGCAAGACGTGCTAGTGAATGAGAAGGGAGGGAAATTGCTAGTAGTCAGTATGTACCACTGGATGGAACGTATGTACCTTGATGGTATCCAGATTCCTTTTGCTCTTGATGCTGATCGTGACGTTCTGCTCGCTCTGCAGCGTTCCCACATCACACTTGGGATCACCGTTCATGTCGAAGCTCAGAGACACCGGAAGAAAACCCTGTAATCATCCCAGCATGCCCCACTACATGGTAGGTACTACATTGAGTGACCACACGACTGCACGAATGAAGCAAGAAAACTGGGTTTCCACGTATTGTATGTACAGTACAGTATGTACCTACATATATATAACATGTGTTTTTCGACATATACGAGTATCTGTTTTCTGGCGTGGAGAATTTCGTCGATGCCTCCGCGGATGAGGAAAGTGCGGGAGCAGCGAGGACGAAGGACGATGCATCGGGCGTGGTGGGAGATCATCTGCAGGTTCTGCTCGCCCGCGCCCAGAATGTACGGATGATGCTCCGGCATCACGTCCAGCGTCGTCTCGAAGCAGAGCGGAGTAGACTAGACACACAAAATGCAATAGAAACCTGTCCACAGTCTTATGGCGCGTTCACCAGACGTCCGTAACGTCCGTCGTCAACTCATAGAATGGGAAGTGTTCGTCCGTCGAACGGAATGGCGGACGGACGTTGCGGACGTCTGGTGAACGCGCCATGAGGCACGGCACAAGTGGGTACTATACTATGGTTTACGGGATGAAAGCACTCCTCCTGGAAGTAGCGCAGCGCTTTCTTGATGGCAGCCTCCTGGGCGACAGATCCTCGGACGGTGGCGTAGTAGAAGCCGGAGTCGCGCATCGGACGCAACACCACGTTGATCTCGGGAGTACCCGTCTTAAACTCCAGCGCCGGATTGGACGCCAAGGACGCCAGATCCGCCTCCTTCCGCGCATCCTTCAGACTCAGACTCACCGTCAACGGAGACAGACGCTACACACACACCCCCCATACAACATGCTACATACATACGTACGTAGTACCAAAAGGACTTGGTAGTACGCACAACGGGCACATACATGTACTGGTACAGTACTCGTACGCAGACAGGACATTCGTTCATCCAGATAGGTATACAAGCTATCCACTGCTCCGTACGTAC
>JASAMW010002582.1:0-12519 GCA_030247985.1 Epsilonema sp. ZAB3_2 | reverse complement strand
CTCAAAACCCAAAACCCAATCTCAAAACCCAAAACCCAAAACCCAGAAACTTGGACTGGGTGACGTATAGGTAAAGTTATTATGTCTTTGTGTCTTCCTTCTGTTATGTTCTACTGACACCTCCATGGACACCTTGGTTTCAACAAGGAGCTATAAGTAGAGGAGACGACACTCCCCCAAATATCGGGCGGAGGCAGTGTCCGGGTGTACGCATGATTTAGCTTCCGGTTTTCTAAGGTCCGTGGCATGCCATAGAGGCCAAATCAAGTCAAACTCTAATCATTCATATACCCCAACTTTCTTCGATCTTTTCAATGGTGGGGTCGGCGTTAACCCGTCCCCAACTGGTATGGCCGAAAATGGCCATTTTTTAGCGTTTTGGCAAAAGTGAGGTATTTTGCAGGCCTCGGTGCAACACGCACAGAGCCAGCCAAATGCTGTCCTTCTCAAATTCCACCACCAAGGGTCCAAGCTTCGCACTGGTGGTGTTAACTCCTTCCCCACCCATCCGGCAACCTGAGAAATTGATGAAAAACTGCCTTTTTAGATGCATTTCTATGCAAATATGCTACTCTAGTAAAGTCAAGCAGAGAAAATTAAAGTACACTACCTTAGTTTTATGTGTAGATTTCAAAAATGAAAGTGGTTTTTCCATTTTTTCACGTTTAAGGCCTGATAAACCCGATTTTTCATGTGTTTCGGAATGGAAAAGTGCACTAAAAGCAATTTTTTGAAAATCAGGTATCCTGACCTAATTTTATGCGTAAATTTCAAAAATGACCTTAATTTTTAAATTCTTCCACTTTTAAGGCCTAATATACCCGATTTTTTACTCAGCCGATCATAAAAATGGCATAAAATCGGGTATATTAGGCCTTAAAAGTGGAAGAATTTAAAAATTAAGGTCATTTTTGAAATCTACGCATAAAATTAGGTCAGGATACCTGATTTTCAAAAAATTGCTTTTAGTGCACTTTTCCATTCCGAAACACATGAAAAATCGGGTTTATCAGGCCTTAAACGTGGGAAAATGGAAAAACCACTTTCATTTTTGAAATCTACGCATAAAACTAAGGTAGTGTACTTTAATTTTCTCTGCTTGACTTTACTAGAGTAGCATATTTGCGTAGAAATGCATCTAAAAAGGCAGTTTTTCATCAATTTCTCAGGTTGCCAGATGGGTGGGGAAGGAGTTAACACCACCAGTGCGAAGCTTGGACCATTGGTGGTGGAATTTGAGAAGGACAGCATTTGGCTGGCTCTGTGCGTGTTGCACTGAGGCCTGTAAAATACCCCACTTTTGCCAAAACGCTGAAAAATGGCCATTTTCGGCCATACCAATTGGGGATGGGTTAACGCCGGCCCCACCATTGAAAAGATCGAAGAAAGTTGGGGTATATGTATGATTAGAGTTTGACTTGATTTAGCCTCTATGGCATGCCACGGACCTTAGAAAACCGGAAGCTAAATCATGCGTACACCCGGACACTGCCTCCGCCCGATATTTGGGGGAGTGTCGCCTCCTCTACTTATAGCTCCTTGGTTTCAACGTGTCTTTGTATGCACGGGCGTAAGAGAATGGGAATATAGCGTCCATTGCGAGGTTTAGCACTGGTTCTCCTTGTTGGAGTACGTGTGCGGTCTAGGTCTCCTTGGTACAACAAAAGCCATAAGATAAGATTTTTGCTCAGCCGCCTCCGGCGGCTGAGCACTAGAAGTACTTTTCGTTAACCACGTACGTAGCTCTTATAACACGTGAGTAAGTTCAACATGTGGCTGTGTTGAAGCTCATCATTGGTAATGATAGAGAAACCTGTACCATTTTAGTGTGTGATTTGACCTGTACCTTTTACTACCTGAACCATCCTTTTACCTGTATAACACATCCGAGTGTCGAACCCCGCCTGGTGTGGTGGTGCGCGGTAACGCTGCCTCTGAGCCATGAGGCCGAAGCAAGTAGAATGGTGAAAACTCCCTTATGAAGGTGGTAGCGCGAGTTGGGCTTGAAAATTGTATACACTGAACCTGTATGTTTAGCTTAACCTGTACCTTCTCCTTTACCTGTACATTGCCCTTAACCTGTATGTATTGTCTTCTGTGATATGTACCTGTACGTTGACCTGTAGGGTATGTTTAACCTGTATGTATGTGTTGGCACGTCCGTGCTTTGAACACGGGCTAGTGTAGTGGTGCACACAAGCGCTACCTCTGAGCTACGTGGCTCAAGGAGGTAAAAGTGCTAAAACACCTATTTGTAGATTCGGTGCGCGGGGGGGGGGGGGGGGGGGGGTACAGGTTAGCCAATGAATGTTGAGGGGGCGTGGCTTACCTGTATGTGAGCTTGGGCGTGTGTGTGAGGGCGCGTGCCTGCGTGTGTTGTGAAATGACGTCCTGTTGCGTAAGCGTGTTGAGTTTGCGTGAGCGGTACAGGTTGTTTCATCATTGTCTGTTGTTTCTTTCACCGAGTGAGGTCGTGTGCGTTTTGTGGTCCGGTAAGTATGTGATTTCGCAATCGTTGGTAATCAGTGTATTGTTTGCTTTGTTGGATGGTCCAGTTGTATTGTGGGTTTGATTGTTATGTAGTTTTAGTGGTCATTATCCAGGAGCTCTGGTGGTTATCAAGTTTCAATTGGTCAATGGTGGATTTATTATGTGGTTCAATTTGTAAGAAATGTTAATTTTATTTGTTTAGTATGTGTCTAACAGAAATTGTTTGTTTTCCTTTGCTATTGGTGCAATACATGAAGAGTTTTGTATTGTTTTATCTGGGGTTCGGTTGTTTCATTTATTGGTTCATCATTAGCAAAGGGTGAAAACAATTCATTGTTAGATGTTATGTATTGAAGTTAACCTGTATGTATGGTTTATTTGACAGGTTTTGATTTTTGTAGTAGTACAGGTTTAGCCCTTGGAATCAAGTTTGGCCCCGTTTGGACCACCCCTTGAAAAAATTTTGAATTTATACTTACTTTGTTACAACCCCCCTCCCTGCCATTAAAAGGCTGTTTCAACAAGTGTGTTACAACGTTTCGAGTTGTAACAGTGGCATCTCGGGTTACTTACCCAGGTAATTTACCCGGGTAAAAACATGTAGAAGGGAGCTCATTTCAAGAAATAGTGTAGTTTCTCGCGTTTTCGTTGTTACAACGTTTTCCGCTTCTTACTTTTCTAGGGTTGGCGCCAAATTCAAAAATTTGTTACAACTTTTTCACTTGTAACAAATCAAAAAATGCAATTGTTACAACCATTGTTACATCGACTGTTACAAGTCACCGCTCAGGCGCCGCAATGATGAAGCATAGGAACGAGTAGGAAAGAGTTGTAACAAAAGGTGTAAAAATGTTGTAATAAACGTGCCTAAAAAAGTGTTACTACCCCCCTCCCCATCTAATTACCGATTTTTTCGCGCCAAAAACCGACTTGACTCCAAGGGTTAGCGTGTGTAGGTAGCATATGTAGATATTTAGTTCAAAGGGTATGCTTTAGGTAGTGTAGGTACAGGTTTGAAGGTATAGATACAGGTTAGGTTAGTAAGGGCTGGCTTCATAACCCCCAGACGGAATTCACACCAACTTGGCCTGAATACGCCTTTTTCTGGCCAGAATTCTGGGTAACTTTGGGTGCGTAGTTTTCTTTTCTGGGTGCGAGATTCTGGGCTCAGAACCCATTATTTTGGGTATTTCTGGGGGCCGACCCGTAAATTCCTTACCCAAAGTTTCCAGCGCCTCCACCCTCTCTATTATCTAATTGGCAATTGATACTCCCACCCCCTATGCCACCATTACCATTGAGCCTCCAGCCTGTCCGTTGAGGCAATAAAAGTTTCCTCGCTCGGCTCCGCTAATCCCCTTTCTTTCCCAAGCTGTTGCTTCTCTGTCTCTCGCCAAGGTAGCAAGCAAGCACGTTGTGTACGTAGGTACTACTATCCCTCAAGTCAAACCGGCCTACCACTGTGGGTATGGCAATAAATAGTGTCCGCGCGCCGTCTTGCTTGACAGCTTCATTTCTTTATCTCGGACTTGCGTTGCCCACTACGTATGTACAAAATGCGGTGGAAGGGAGCGTGAATGTAATTTGACCTCTCGAAAAGAAGAACGAAGGAAACAACTTTCACCCAGAATTTGGTGTGATTCCGTGCCCAGAAACCCGTGATTCCGGGTCCAGAGTAAAAACTTGGGACCCAGAGTCTGGGTGAAATCGCCCTTTTCCACCCAGAAAAACCCAGAATTTTGGGTACGGATTCAGGCCAAACTTGGCCCAAATTGGTGTGAATTCCATCCGGGGGTTAAGAAGCCAGCCCTAATACAGGTTGAGCTAGTATGTACAGGTGAAAATTTACATACAGGTAAAGTATAGGTACAGGTTTTGATTTTTGTAGTAGTACAGGTTAGCATGTGAAGGTAGAATATGTAGATATCTACTTCAAAGGGTATGCTTTAGGTAGTGTGGGTACATTTTTGTAGGTATAGGTACAGGTTATGTTAGTAATACAGGTTGAGCTAGATATGTACAGGTGAAAATTGACATACAAGTAAAGTATAGGTACAGGTTTGATTTTTGTAGTAGTACAGGTTTAGCGTGTGTGGGTACTAAAGTCGCACAAGAAATTTCATGAACCAGTGTAATTTTTTCTCAGCCAATAAAAAACGTAGAGCACAGCGGTCAAACTTCTACGGCTAACTTTAGCTTGCCGTTCCAATAAAAAAAACCGTTTGTCTCCAGCGGCTCTCAGTGTCGAGATCTCGCCAAATTCCTTCAGTACTAAAATCGCCAAATCGGGCGTGGACCATTGGGCAATTCTAAACCTCGCAAACTCCCGAAAAATCAAAATGGCAGAAATAAGCATTCGTGATGAAGACGATGAAAATGCGCATCGGGCGTACAGGGTCGTAGGGTGTCGTGGTTTGCGTGGTTTAGCGTCTGCCAAAAGGTGACACGATTTCAGTGCTGAAGGAATTTGGCGAGATCTCGACACTGAGAGCCGCTGGAGACAAACGGTTTTTTTTATTGGAACGGCGAGCTAAAGTTAGCCGTAGAAGTTTGACCGCTGTGCTCTACGTCTTTTATTGGCTGAGAAAAAATTACACTGGTTCATGAAATTTCTTGTGCGACTATAGGTAGCATATGTAGATATTTAGTTCAAATTTAAAGGGTATGCTCTAGGTAGTGTATGTACAGGTTGAAGGTATAGATAGATACAGGTTAAATTGGTGTACAGGTAAAAGATTTGTCAAATGCTAAGATAAGGTTGGTAATACAGGTTGAGTTATTATGTACAGGATAAAATTGAGATACAGGTCAACTATAGGTACAGGTTTTGATTCTTGTAGTAGTACAGGTTTAACCGCCGCGGCATAAAAACTCTGAATCTGAGTACACTTTTTGCCAGGCTCCTCCCGATTTTTTCGCCAATAGCCATAGAGCTAATAAGGGTCAGGTGATCGTTTTGATTGACACATTTGTAATAGTAGAAGAGCTTTGATTGACACAGCCCGTTTTATTACCCCTCCCTCCCTGCCTCTGCTAGCCAGCAGTAGGTGCGTAGAATGAAGGGAAGGGGAAGGGGGAATAGCCAGTGGCCAGCTTTTCCTGAGCTGCTGGTCAAGAAGTATAATAAATGTACGCGCACCTATTCAATGAGCGACACCACTGGTGTGCAAGTAAAAATTTTGAGTACTTGTACTCGAGTACTCGGCACTTTTTGAGCCGAGTAAATTTACTCGTACTCACCCGGGGGCATGATGGATTTACTCGATTTTACTCGTACTCACTCCTTCAACCAGCAAGTTTACTCGTACTCGCCAATTTTCCCGAGTAAAATTTTGATTGATTTTTAGCGCTTTTCTTCTTACTCACCCGTTTTACTCGAGTAAATTTACCCGAGTATGTGAAATCCCAAGATGGCCCGCTCAAATTTGTGACAATGTGTACTTTTGACTTCCAAAAGCAAGTGCAATTATTGGTTCTTATTTTTGGAAAAGCGCAATTTTTGTAATCATGTCAGCTAGAGAAGGTCAAGCTGAACAGCCTTTACGCCAACAACCAGATGAAAGTCACCATTTTGGACACCAGAATGTGATGTATGATTACTCGAGTACTCGGGCAAATTATGGGTATTTTACCCGAGTAAGGCTCCCACCCGAGTAAAGTTACTCGGTTTTACTCGACAATCTGTTTACCCGAGTAATTTTACTCATACTTACTCGGCTCTGAGAAAGAGCGGGTAAACACCAGTGAGCGACACACCCTGCGACTCCCTTCTCTCCCTATACTCTAATACGTTGTAAGCTCAGCGCCCTATGTAATTAGCTTATGTTGTGCTGTGCACACAGTATGTACATGTACAGTACGTACGTAGAGATACGTGCCTATATTCTTGTGCTCGCTCAGACCATAATGTACTAATATTAGTTTGAGCATACAGTAGGTACGTACGTAGCAGCGAAATTTTCTTTACAATAATTTGTGTACGACACTAATGAAGCTGTGATTTGCGTTCTTTTGTCCTGGATGAATGACCAAGAGAAACGGCAGTATGTACAGTATGTTATGTGCGTACACAGGACATACCTATGTTTTATGTATGTTTGAGAAAAACAAAGTCTGCCTGCACTGCAGTTTAAATGTAACAAACTCGTACAGTTTGTCAAATAGCTATCACTTCGTTGAACTTGGCGTATTAGAAACTTGATATGAAGGACTGCGGTGACTGAACAGTCAAAGTTACCGTAACCCGTAGTCGACCCGAAGATAAATTCAAGAACAATTCACAAGAGGGAAAAACACACAAGAGAACCAACCCGACTGAACTTCAGCCAGAGAATACAACCGAACTGACTAAAGATACCAGCAAGTGCCTGCGGCTAGGGCCTCAGACCATCAAAATGATTTCCTTCCAGAACTTTCCAGAACATCTAACCTTTCGATCCACCATCTTGATTTACGTCAGCGACTGGCGATGCCAGCCACCTCCACTTTTTATAGAACTATTATTAGCTATTTCTAGCCGCTGCTTCTCGAATTTTCTACCGTAATCTTGCGTTCTTTTGACTGCATCTTTCAACACCTATATACACACTGTAGGATACTATGGCAACCTTACACGTACTACACAATTATGCAATCACGTACACGTACATCTTTTATTCATCAAGCAAACTGTACAACGGTCATTGCATGGTCTGTACATGGTGTTTCTTCGTTGATTCTACCTAACATCGATCTTCGGACATCATTGAATTATCTGCAATATATACATTCGTCACACCTCCCCCATTAAGCTAAGACGACCTCGTCGCCATATACAAACTGTACACATACCCTAGCTATGATTTAGAATAAAAATTTGAATCAAAAGGGTATAAGGGATAAGGGTCAATACATAAATGATATGTAATCTCAGGGTCAAAATTGTTTTCAGGGTCAAGATATGATATGATATTTTCAGGGTCAAAACATGACTTTCCAAAGAATATAACGTCAGGGTCAAGCCTTCCCTTTACAAAATACGATAAGTACAAAACAAGCAAAAACAGCTTTACGTAAATTCACCTATGGACATACACAATGCATTACTCTGCTATTCGATACGGTAGCTATAAAATACATATGCTGTACGTACGTACATGCTTCATCCAACCATACTTAAACATTTTACGAATGTACATACGTTGTCAGTTTTTACCATAGCAATAGCGCACATAGGTAATAAATTCTCCCATTACACCACCATTTGTACATAGCACGATATACGGTATGTATGTTTTACTTGTTTATGTACAGTGTGATTATTCAATATGGATTCATAACCATAAGATGTTTAAACATGCATTATTGTGTTTACTTAGATGTGTCCATCGACGCTTCCTCTAGCACCTCCTCAGCGATTTCCTGATCGAGAAGATCCAACTCCATCCTCTCTTCCCAGGACTCCGGGAGGGGTTGGCCATCTTCCTCGTCCACCTGCGCGGCCCCCAGTGAACCTTCCCTCGGCTCCGCTGGCCATTCCTCCACTTCCTCCTGCGGTTTTTCGCCGGAAACAACCTCACTCAGAGAGATAGGAGTGGACGGCCTCTCAGCCCCACCGCCCGCCGAGTCCAAAACGCCGACCTCGGCGGCCAAAAAGGAGACACCACTGATCTCCGCAGCCCTGGCCACGCCGGAAACTTGGCTGGAAGTCAGCTGCAAATCCGGCACCATCGCTCTGGAGGACGGTTGAGAGGTGGACGCTGTCGCTCCGGACGACGACAAAGCAGCCGACGCAGCTGCTGCGGAGAACTTCGGTGTGGCCTGCGCCCTCGCTCCAGATAATTCGGGTGGATCCAGCGCTGCTACTGCTGCTGCTCCGTTGCCCTTCGGACTGCCACTCATAAACGCCGGCTGCCAGAAGGCGACACTGGCCGACGAACGTACGTCTGCCTTGGCAGCCTCCTTGAAGGCTCGCGCCGACCGCTGCAGAATGTCCGGAAGTTGCAAAGCGTGAATCAACAGTCCACGGTCCTGCAGGTCGACCCGAAGGAGCTGCCAATTTTCGTCGCCAGCGCCCAAGAAGTTGAAGTCGGCGATAATAACGAGCGCCTGGCGGGCGCGCGTCAACGCCACATTGAGGCGACGAATATCTGCCAGGAAGCCGACTCCGTGTCGCTGGTCCGGACCCATCTCCCGCGCTCTCGTCGTCGTCAAGATGACGGCCTCTCTTTCCTGACCTTGGAACCCGTCGACCGTGGTGACGTCGGTCGCTCGCACGCGAAGCTGTCTGTCGACGATATGGCGCAGGTTCTGCAACTTCTGGGCCGAGTAAAAAGAGAGCACCGCCATCTGCTCCGGCGAAATCTGGGCACGAGAGGCCCAGAATTCGAGCAGGTCAGCGGCGAGGATGGCATGGCCGTCGTTCGAAAATGAGTCGCCGGTTGTTCTGGACTCCTTGGTGTCACATTGGATGCCCAGGAGGGGCACCCCCGAAACCGGCCACTTGAAACAGGTGGCGAAGAGTGCCCTGTCTTCTGGCAGAACAGGGGTTGTCAAGCTGCCACCATAGCTCAACTCCGACGGAAATTCCACCAATGCCGGGTGCATTCGGAAAGTCACTGTCAATTTGATGATGGGAAACCCGGCGTCTTCCAACAGCTCCAATGCCGAACGGCTAAGCTGCTCTTTGACATCGCCGCCGGACACCACCGTAGGTGGGAGCTGATGTCTGTCTCCAACCAGGACCAGCTGAGAGATGTCCGACTCCTGGACATTAGCGGCCACCAATGTCAGCAACGAGCGCTGAGCCTGTGACACCTAAAATATTACCCAATCAAAATGAATGAAAGAACGAACGCAATTACCGTATTACATAAATCCTATGTGTGTATATGACGCACATCATATCATGTATCATGAACCCTGTTAGCAGAAATATCACACAGGTATTGCTTTGTTGCGTAAATTTACGATTTAACTACTGCATAATATAATTACTATAAGTAACACGAGCACATGAAATGTGCAAGGTAGACATGCTACATTTTGACCATTTTGACCATTTATTGTACGTACAGTAATGTAACTACTATACCACGTACATCTGGGGACTTTTGATGACGTTATAGCGGAAGCCGTGAAGGAATCGAACCCAGCTTCCGCTATGGCGTCATCAAAAGTCCCCAGATTGTATGTACGTACATTTTTGTTTCTCTGAGAAATCTGGGAATCGAACCCGAATGGAATTTGCTGGGCGCGCGCGAGGATAGGATTGTGCCGCCGCCGATTCCTTTGTCAGATCATTGTTATGAGAAAGATTCATTGAAAAATTGGGAGGGTCGCCGGGAATCGAACCTGCTCGCTCATACGTATGCTCTCTTCATTTGATCCCTGTCTGATGTTTGCCGCCGCCGCCGCCGCTTACGTTTGCCCTGTCTTCTTGAGTTGATCTCGTCGTACGCCGCCGTTTTGTCGATGAATTGTCAGATTTGGTCATTGCAAAAATATATCGAACCTGCGCGCTTTTCTCTGACGCATGCACTGTGTTGTTCGCCGCTCCGTTTGTCTTCTTGCCGTAACAGATTCGTCGATCTGTCTCATTTGTGAACTGCGCAACGTGTGTTCCGTCGTACCTCGGTTGAGCTACGTATATACAGAGTGTCTCATAATAAACCGAACACTTTTCCATGCATGTAACTCTGGAATCAAACGTTGGATTTTCATACGGTTTTTTGTATTTAGTAGCCAAGGCTTCAACTTAGATGTGTACAAAATTTCAACTGTTTTGTCCACATATTTCGGAAATTGCGACGGTTTGAATCTCGAAGCTCAAAATCGACGTTTTTCTTCAGTATGGAGAAAAATTTCGGTCTTAATTTTTCAAGATACCCTGCTCCATGCGTTTGCTATGGTGGCACTGGGGATAATGCATAAGATGCACATTACCTAGCATTTTCGGACCTCTTTTTTCATTACGAGACTAATTTTCGGTGGACCCATGCACAAAAGACCCGTAAATCGGCACTACCAGTTAGAAAAACCCTCGTTTCTGACCGCCGGAGAAAGAAGGCGTTTGAGCACCTTCCACTGGGTCTACGAAGCTAAAATTTTGCACACATCTAAGTTGAAGCCTTGGCTACTAAATACAAAAAACCGCATGAAAATCTAACGTGTGGTTCCAGAGTTACATGCACGGAAAAGTGTTCGGTTTATTATGAGACACCCTGTACATTGTGTAATAGGTTCGTGCGAAAATTTTACCTGAAAAGCTACGTACGTAGAGCGCGCTTTTTGCTCTTGGTTCCACCTACGTTCGCTAAGTTTGCCGAAACTCATGGGGGTCAAGCTGTCGCTTTCTTTGCTATTGTCTGCTTACTGCACCGAGGCCGCATACGGCAATAGTAGTGCGCTACACACGTGGTGAGTATGAAGATCGTTCTCACTTGCTCCCAAGCGCGAAATTTTTTCACTACACGTGGTGAGTTTCAAACTTCCGATGAATTTACCGGGCTCCCTATGCTTCGTTACATACATATGGGGAATTCCCTACTAGTTTACTCACCACGTGTGTGGCGTACTAGTGTGTGCCGGGCCTTTGATGTGTATCGAGGTCCGACACGGGTCAAACATGCGGCATGTCATTTACGCACTATTGCTACGTACCTCGATACACTTCGACCAAGAAATAATAAATGAAAATAGCCGCATGCACAAATTCTCACAAAATGGCAAAAATTTTCAATTGCTGTAGCATGTTCAATCTTTCCATCTCCATAGATCCCGATCGCATAAAAGCCCATTTTGACTCCTCCGGCATCCCTTGTACTTTGGGTTATAGTTGTGCTCAAATTTGGTGACAGACCCGCCGGGGCCAGCGCATTTCAGGGCTTATCGCAGCGGAATTGTTCTCGAAAGGGGGCAGAAAGTCAAGAAAGAGCTAAACTAGCAGCTCAAGAGTTTATGCTCAAACTAATAGAAATTTACCCAGAGGCAATAATGTCTTCTTACGAGCATAAGACTCTATTGGCGGTGTTCGACCTGCAGTGTGGGGTCAATATTCATAAACTGGCGTCCAAGTTTCCAGGGGAGAATATTCAGTATGAGGCAGAGCTAAGTCCGGGAGCGACATGGCGCAAATATTGGCACCACAAGGGCCTACCAAAGTTGTATACTGCGCGAGTTTATGCCAGTGGGAAGATAACGATGATGGGCAAGAATGAGCAGGAAGAAGCCAGTTTTATCTTAGAAAAATTTTCCTCTTTGATTATGACATTTGACTGTACGTTTGACAGCAGGAATATATAATTTGGCAATGTGCCAACAAACAGCATACCAAGAATACATAATATCTGGTATCAATCTCAGGGCATATACTGTAAATCCAGAAATTTTCGTACTCTTTTAAATTTCGTACTGGGAGGGGGTCGCCTGTTTCGTATCCATTAATTTTTGTTACGGGAGGGTGGGTCCCCTATGTATGAGCACAAAAATTACATGCGTCACCGTATGAGCGAACGTACGTACCAAATGCATTGATTATTCTACGTACAGTACATGCATGTACCTACTGAGGGAGGATTGAATGAACATACAAGGGAAGTGGCACCATGGTCTTGGACAGAATACAAAGACCGTGTTGTGTGGTTTCAGGGTGGAAGTAAAATTTTTGGGGTTCATCATTGTAAAATTCGTATCCATTAATTTTCGGACAAACTTTTTTGTACGAATTGTACGAAAATTAAACGACTACGAAAATTTCTGGATTTACAGTATCATCGCACTCTTCTGAATCTCTCTGAGGACGATTTCTTTGGCAAAGAAATATTTGATAAAGTTCGCGCTTGTGCTCAAACATGTTCAGACTTGTCTTGCTTATATATCTTTGCTCAAGTGTATCGAGGTATGGTTGCGCGCGCACTTTGGGGTACCTCGATACACTTGAGAATCATTACTAAGTAGAAACGAACATCCCGCTGGCATTTTTCTTTTTTTGCCATGGATTTTTCTTTGTCTCTTTCCCCTGATATGAAAACCCAACCGTCCTCTATCTCT
>JASAMW010002581.1:0-21586 GCA_030247985.1 Epsilonema sp. ZAB3_2 | reverse complement strand
CGAAATGGAAGACTTAACCCCCTTCGAAATCCCAGGCGTCCGCCTGTCCGTAGCCACCCGGCAAACCCCGTCTACGGACGGGGTTTGCCCCGTCCGTAGACGGGGTGGAAAAACAAACCCCGTCTATGGTCGGGGTTTGCCCCGTCCGTAGACGGGGTTTGCCGGGTGGCTACGGACAGGCGGACGCCTGGGATTTCGAAGGGGGTTAAATAGACTGGAAGAAAGTAAGGGCCTTCTTTCTTTGCATAACTGTACCATACTCCACGTTGAACAGTTCAGTACTACATACATTGTTTGTACGTAGTTGTGTGGCTAAAAAGAGTTCGCTTGGACCATGCCCGTGTACGTATACAGTAGACGGAGAAAACTTAGCGCGGCCAAGTCGGCTACTCGCTATTCGGGCATAAGCAGCATACCGTATTTACCTGTGCATAGCCCCCCCCTATGGATAGCCCCCCCCCCCTATGCATAGCCCCATATTGGCAAAACATAAAAATGCCCTATGCATAGCCCCCCCCCCCCCTATGCATAGCCCCATATGTACTGTACAGTACCTGAACCTACCTACATAAGCTGGTCATAAGCTACCCATAGCCACTCCCACACCAAGCTAAGGTGCCTATAAGCCTGCTTGGGGGTGTATTGTGCTAGAATAACCCTGTTTTGACCTCAATTATGCCCTAAAACACGTGCTTTTGACCTAAAAATATGATTTTGCTCACCTCTCAAAAACATAAAAAATGCCCTATGCATATCCCCCCCCCCCCCCCCTAGGCATAGCCCCCCCCCCGATGCATAGCCCCATATAGGACCTCTCAATTTTTGCATAGCCCCATGGGGCTATGCATAGGTAAATACGGTATGTGTCGGTCGGATGTGATGTAGGCCTACCTACAGCCGTTTTTACTTTTTTTTAGTCGTTGCCCAACTGAAAGCTACACGTACCAAGCTCGAGGTGGAGAAGAAAGTGGAGGAGGCGATTTTCGAGGCCGATTCGAGGGCGCTGAAGCTTCTGAATCTGGATGAATACAGAAACGCCAAAACCGAGATGCTGGAGAAGTTAAGGTCTCAATGCCCTGTTTCGGAGCCAAATTTGAGGCTTCCTCGTAGCCGTTATGTGCAAGATAAAAGTGATCACTTATCATGTAAATATAGAACAACCCTTCCTCTACACGTACACCAAACGGCAGCGCCAAAGCTCTTGTATTCGGCGCAGTACGACACGCCGAAGAACGCCCCAAAAACCACGCGATTTGGGTGTTCCGAAGGAACCACTGGGTATTTTTCAACATGCGGCACACCATTCAACGCGTCTTGACGAGAGGAATCGATCGGTACCTGCGGCGCCTCTCTACGTTGCCTCTACGCAAAGTTATCCAAGAAGAACGTGTTTGAAAAAGTTATCGTTTCAATCAAGAATAGCGCCATGGAGAGGCCGTTTCAAGAGGCGCTCTATGGCTCGTCAAAGAGATCGTGTAACAAGCTTTCGATCGATATCTTGATCTCCTCTCAACTCGCTTTCGTTGGCTCAGGAGAGCCTGGACTAAATTTATCCAGAAGTCCATGCATAGACAGTTGTCCCTGCATAGTACGAAGACGAGCGCAGAGAGCGCGACTGGAGCGGAAACAGCGAACGGAAAACAAGCAGACGGATGATCGTATGGTGTCAGGAAGTGAAAACAGCTGGAATTAGATATCACCAGATACTTCACTAGTAGTACAGGAGTCCATGCTCAGAAAAACAGGGCATTGAGACCTTAAGAGAAGAAATCGACAAGAAAGACCTGGAGATGAAGGAAATTGATCAGAAACTCGCCAAAATAGAACAGGTATTCACCACGTATTTTTCCTTATCTTGCTGATAATAGGCTACTGTACTGGTATGTATGTACCGTATTTACCGGTAGATAACCCCCCCAATGCATAACCCCCCCCCCAATGCATACCCCCATATTGGCAAAACATAAAAAATGCCCAATGCATAACCCCCCCCTATGCATACCCCCATATGTACTGTACAGTACCTGAACCTACCTATGTAAGCTGGTCATATAGTACCCATAGCCACTCCCACACCAAGCTAAGATGCCTATAAGCCTGCTTGGGGGTGTATTGTACTAGAATAACCCTGTTTTGACCTCAATTATGCCCTAAAACACGTGCTTTTGACCTAAAAAATATGCCTCTGCGCACCTCTCAACAACATAAAAATGCCCCATGCATAACCCCCCCCAATGCATAACCCCCCCCCCCCCCTATGCATACCCCCATATGGGACCTCTCAATTTTTGCATACCCCCATGGGGCTATGCACCGGTAAATACGGTACTGTATTAGCCTTACACGATACGTGTACTACTAGTAATGCTCAGCTGCACCGGACGACAAGTGTGCCGCAGCACCACCGTGTAAGGCTACAAAAGCGGAATTATAAGTACGTCACATGGCTTAGCGCCAAGTTCCTGGCTGGTCGCGAGGTGACCCCGCAGTATTTAGTGCACGTTTAGATCGGTGCAAAGCCAAGTGGGGTCGTTGTTCATCGCTTGTTGCTTTTCCACTCCCAAATGACTGAACAAGGTTGACGACCCCGTTTGGCTCGGAAAACCGCGGGTCGAGGAGCCTTATAGGCTTTGCTCTAGGATGGGAAATATTGAGATGAGATATGTCTACAGCAGTGATGTCAGAGTAAAAATTTGAGTTACTTTACTCGAGTTACTCTGCTGATTTTGGGCTGAGTTACTTTACTTTACTTTACTCGGTGCCAAATTCTCTTACCCGACTTTACTTTTACTCAGTCATAATGACAAGTTACTCGAGTAAAATTGCCACTCGCCGAGTAAGTAAAATTTTTACTCGAGTAAAATGTCCACGTCCTCTCAGCACTAAACTCGAGTAAATTTACTCGAGTAAACGCATGCATAGGGGTACATTCAAGCATGAATCGCATACACGAACGGCAAGTCGAAGAATGTAAGCGATCTGAATGACAAAACTGTACCATAAATTTATGCGTTTCCAACATCATCTGATGCTCAATTGCGTAGGAATGTCAATTTTGACATAATGGATGATGTGGCAAGCCGATATTGCATTATTACAGGTCATAATCTTGTATAAATTTTACTCGAGTAACTCTCCCATTTATGCTTTACTTTACTCGGTTGGGCTATGAGCTGAGTAAATTTACTCAACTTTACTCATAAGCCTGCCCTGCTGAGTAATTTTACTTTACTTTACTCTTTTCAAAAATGTCCGAGTTGACATCACTGGTCTACAGTATCTCAACCTATGATTGCTTTTGCATAGCGCAGCATAGCTGCTGCTTCCCGTTCTCGTCCCGAAATATCCCATCCATCCGTACTAGTAGTAGGTTCGTTGCCATGTTTTGTAGCCAAATTCCTGTTTGTTGTATTACAGGACGCAAGGAATTTATGTGACAAGATCAAGCGAGTGACTGGGGCGACAAGTGACGCTGACGAGTTTGACGCCAGCTCTGAATAAGCACATGGGACGAGAGACCACACTCTAGGATTTTCTCTTTTTTCTCTTGTTTTCGATCTTTATTTATTATCATTTATTACAGGGCGAGAGTCTTTATGGGAGGAGAATATGGATGGACATTATTGTGAATATTGTTATTGTAAGCTGTTGATGTTATTGTTGTGATGGAAGCTTGTACGGTGAGAGTAGCCGTTGTTTATTAGCGTGATCAGACCACTGGCCTTTCTGTGATACCTAGGTAGGCCTACTGATTGGAAATGCATTCGGTGAACTGAGCTAGTGCAAGGTATCCTTTTGTGTACAACTGCGACAGTGACAGTACGTACTGCGTGCGGGCAAAAAACATCTCGTTGACACTGTGGAGGGAGACAGGCTGTTTGTTCTTGTCTGGCTTTCAGATCGCTGTATCTCGTGCTTCTTCCGGCACGATTCCTTCAAGCTCTCGACAATTTTGCAATATAGCCTACAGTTTTATGTGATTTTTTGACGTGCTGCTGCAGGTGGTCGCCATGTCTGATGATCGATGCGCTTTCGTCGTGCCGCGCAAACAGCGGCGATGCCGGTTGATAGTCAAAAAGGGCTCCAGATACTGCGGTGAGCATGCATACGCTGGTAACGATGAGTTGGCAGCGAAGAGGATTCCATGTCCCCTGGATCCGAAGCATTCCATTAACTCAGACCAGCTGCAGAAGCATGTGGCCAAATGCAATGCACGGCTGCCGGAATCGCCTTGGATTCGGGAAAACTGGAATGCTGTCACTATGGTGGGCGACGAGAATGTTACATCAGAGCAGTGGCCTTGGGTGGATCGATCTTTTGCTGGCCAGGTAGAACAGGTTGCCGAGATATGTTTGAAAACAGTCTCGGATGCTCAGCTGTCATATCCGAAGGTGGAGGAAGCGCTAAAGCAAGATGGACTTGGAAGCCTCAACCGCAAGTACCTTGTGCAACAGTCTTCCATACTTGGTCATTTGGCTGAACTGGGTGCCTTGTATTCTGCTGCTGGAAGCAGGACCTGTTTTGTGGAGTTTGGAGCTGGTAGGGCACAGTTAAGTTACTGGCTCGCAGACGCCTTGAGCCCGGAAACTAATGAATTCATTTTGGTGGAAAAGGCGGGAACAAGGAATAAGTACGAGAACAAGTTGCTCTGTTCTCCATCTTCCGCAACGGCGCAGGTGAGTCGTCTTCGGTGCGGCATAGAGCACTTGGATTTATCTCGCGTAGCGTCGGTGCCCGGGGCGGAGAGAGTGGTGGTGTTGGGCAAACACGTGTGCGGCGCCGCCTCCGACTACAGTCTACGGTGCGCAGTTCACGCTCTTCGAGACGGCGTGAAAATATCTGCCCTGGCTTTCGCCCCCTGCTGCCACCATCGGTCCGCCTATTCGCAGTTCTGCGGTCGCCAGTTCCTCTCTGTTCACGGTTTTACGGACGAGAAAAGCTTTCGACTGCTCCGTATCATGGCTGCTTGGGCGACTTGCGGTATCACACTACAGAAACCTACTACTGATTCTGCAGCATCGCCAAGCGAAGAACAGAAGCAGTCGCCTTTCTATTTTACGCCGGAAGAAAAGGAAGAGTTGGGCAAGAAAGCTAAGCTCGTTTTGGAAACAGCAAGAGCCGATTTTCTTCGGCGCAATGGCATGCAAGCCAGCTTGTTTTACTACGTTCCATTTAGCGTCACCCCGGAAAACCTGTTGATTGTCGCGCATGACCGAGCTTTTGGTCAACAGTAAAATAACTGTTGCTTTTATGTACAAACAAGGCAGCAGAGCAGAGCTTCATTGAACATCAATATCGAAGCCATCGATACGTAACAAAATGCACTGTACGTAGGTATGTACCACACAGTAGGAAGTCGAGCACCAAACAGTCACATTACTTACGTCTGCTCTAGTTAGCATCAGGATTGAGGAAACCTTTCAGGTTGGGACAGATATCTCATCTCAATATTTCCCATCCTACTTAGTAAGGCTCCTCGACCCGCGGTTTTCCGAGCCAAACGGGGTCGTCAACCTTGTTCAGTCATTTGTAGAAAAGCAACAAGCGATGAACAACGACCCCACTTGGCTTTGCACCGATCTAAACGTGCACTAAACACTGCGGGGTCACCTCGCGACCAGCCAGGAACTTGGCGCTAAGCCATGTGACGTACTATAGTTCCAGCTTTTGTATGAGCCTTACACGGTGGTGCTGTGGCACCCTTGTCGTCCGGTGCAGCTGAGCATTATTAGTACACGTATCGTGTAAGGCTAATAGCCTATATTATCAGCAAGAAAAGGAAAAATACGTGGTGGTAATTACCTTTTTATTTCCTCGATGACCGTGGCGTGATGCTTCGCTTCCGACTGATGGATGCGGACTTCTGCAATCAACTTAACCATCTCCGCGTGTTGGTTGGCCCTGTCTTCTTCGAGCTTTTTGATGTGATTCTCCATACGCTCCAACGCCCGCGCCCTCTTCTCCAACGTACACTCCGCCATCCTAGCCGCCTCTTCGTGCATCGCATGCGCATTCGTACTTTCCGTTAACACTAAAAAAAAGGAAAAACGGCGTGTCCATCCATCCGACCGACCGACACTTCCGACCGACCGATCACATCCGACCGACACTTATGCTGCTTATGCCCGAATAGCGAGTAGCCGACTTGGCTAAGGTTTTCTCCGTATACGTACGTACACGGGCAAGGTCAAGGCAAGGCAAGGCCAGGTCGATGGCACTCTTGGCATTTTCGCATAAGGTGGCTATGCCCTGTAATATAACAAACAGGAATATGGCTACAAAACATGGCAACGAACCTAAAGTTGCCGCAGCCCTTTCTTACCCCAGGCATTGTTGTTTTTCTCAGCACATAGGCTTCCTAGACGGATACGGACAAAAGTTCCATGGCTAATTTTTAGCCGCATTGACGATAAAAAAAACCGTTTCCTGCTGCGCATCTTCTGTGTCGAGATGTCGCCGATTTCCTTCAGTACTGAAATCGGCGTAGACATTGGGCAAAGCTCGCAAGGGTCGCAAACGCCCGAAAAATCAAAAGTGTCAGAAATATACATACGTGATGTAAAACGATAAAAATACGTATCGGGCGTACAGGGTCGTGGGGTGTCGTGGTTGCGTGGTTTAGCATCTGCCAATGTCGACGCCGACTCCAGTACTGAAGGAAATCGGCGATATCTCGACACGGAGGAGGCGTAGCGAGAAACGGTTTTTTTATCGTCAATGCGGCTAAAAATTAGCCGTGGAACTTTTGTCCGTATCCGTCTAGGAAGCCTATGTGCTGAGATAAACAATGCCTGGGGCAAGAAATGGCTGCGGCGACTTTAGTACGGATGGATGGGATATTTTGGGACGAGAACGGGAAGCAGCAGCTGTGCTGCGCTATGCAAAAGCAATCATAGGTTGAAATAGACATATCTCATCTCAATATTTCCCATCCTAGAGCAAAGCCTATAAGGCTCCTCGACCCGCGGTTTTCCGAGCCAAACGGGGTCGTCAACCTTGTTCAGTCATTTGGGAGTGGAAAAGCAACAAGCGATGAACAACGACCCCACTTGGCTTTGCAACGATCTAAACGTGCACTAAACACTGCGGGGTCACCTCGCGACCAGCCAGGAATTGGCGCTGAGCCATGTAGACGTAGTTCCAGCTTTTGTATTAGCCTTGCACGGGGGGTGCTGCGGCACCCTCTTCTTGTCCGGTGCAGCTGAGCATTATTAGTGCACGTATCGTGTAAGGCTAATAGCCTATTATCAGCAAGAAAAGGAAAAATACGTGATGATTACCTTCTCTATTTTGGCGATCTCCTCTTTTCGATCTTCGATCTTTTTCCTTAACTCCAACATCCTCTCATCCCTGTCGCTTCGCTCTGTTTGAAGCTTCTTCAAGTAATCTTCCAGTCGAGCCATCGCTGCTGCCTCCATCTCCAACGTCGCCTGCTCATCTTTAAGCGCCTCCTCATGTTTGGCAAGCTCGCTCTTGAGCTGGGCTAAGACTAAAAAAAGGAAAAACGGCGTGTAGGCACATCATATCCGACCGACACTTATGCTGCTTATACCCGAAATGCCCGAATATGGAGTACTAGCCGACTAGGCCGCGCTTTTAAGGTTTTCTCCGTCTACTGTAAACGTACACGGGCAAGGTCCAAGCTATGCACGATCGTACATTTATTTATTATTCGATTTATTATTGTATACGATCATGTAGTCATGTAGTGATCCAGCAACGACCCCACCTGGCTTTGCACCAATCTAGTAACGTGCACTACAATCTGTACAGATTATTTTAGATAGAAAGGAGAGTAATGTTAGAGGGTGCCTCTGTGGAAAAAGCACCTTAGGCACCTTTTTTATGGTCCAGCAGCCGTTTTCCAAACATATTGAGGCTTCCGCATTACATTCCTGACCAGTTTAAAATTTAACCACTTCTGTATGCTGAGATATGGCTGCTGGTAGGCCCAAATTGCCCCCTTCGTGCCAGCCACTTTTTTCAAAATTTCTTATCATCATTCTACTCCATTTTCTTCGCTGATTCCGATTTGGGGCATGCCCCTTCGATATTTTGATGAATATGTCATGATATAGTCCAAAAAGTGATAATTTTGGCTAATTTGATCATTTTCGTCAATTTTTGTGATCTATTCATCAAAATATCGAAGGGGCATGACCCAAACCGAAATCAGCGAAGACAATGGAGTAGAGTGATGTTAAGAATTTTTGAAAAAAGTGGCTGGCACGAAGGGGGCAAATTAGGCCTACCAGCAGCCATATCTCAGCATACAGAAGGGAGAACATTGCTCTTCTTTCTATCTGTACGGATAGTAAACACCGCGGGGTCACCTCGCGACCAGCCAGGTTGGCGCTAAGCCATGTAGACGTAGTTCCAGCTTTTGTATTAGCCTTACACGGTGGTGCTGCGGCACCCTTGTCGTCCGGTGCAGCTTAGCATTATTAGTACACGTATCGTGTAAGGCTAATAGCCTATTATCAAAGAAAAGGAAAAATACGTGGTGATTACCTGTTCTAAATTGGCGATTTTCTTGCTGCACTCCTCCTTCTCCGCTTTTCTAGAGTCGATCTTCTTCTTTATTCGCTCCACCATGTTTTTTCGGTCGTTGTGCTCGTTCTGTAGTTTCCTCATTTGATCCTCCAATCGTGACAACAACGCTTCCTCCGTCTTCAAAGCCTCCTCTTGGACTATCAATTCCGCTTCATGGGTGAACAGCTGGGACTTGAGCTGGGCTATGACTAAAAGAAAGGGAAAACGGCGTGTAGGTACATCACATCCGACCGACACTTATGCTGCTTATGCCCGAACAGCGAGTAGCCGACTTGGCTAAGGTTTTCTCCGTATACGTACGTACACGGGCAAGGTCAAGGCAAGGCAAGGTCGATGGCACTCTTGGCATTTTCGCATAAGGTGGCTATGCCCTGTAATATAACAAACAGGAATTTGGCTACAAAACATGGCAACGAACCTACTACTAAAGTCGCCGCAGCCCTTTCTTGCCCCAGGCATTGTTTTTCTCAGCACATAGGCTTCCTAGACGGATACGGACAAAAGTTCCATGGCTAATTTTTAGTTGCATTGACGATAAAAAAACCGTTTCCTGCTGCACCTCTTCTGTGTCGAGATATCGCCGATTTCCTTCAGTACTGAAATCGGCGAAATCGGCGTAGACATTGGGCAAAGCTCGCAAGGGTCGCAAACGCCCGAAAAATCAAAAGTGTCAGAAATATGCATACGTGATGTAAAACGATAAAAATACGTATCGGGCGTACAGGGTCGTGGGGTGTCGTGGTTGCGTGGTTTAGCATCTGCCAATGTCGACGCCGATTTCAGTACTGAAGGAAATCGGCGATATCTCGACACAGAGGAGGCGTAGCGAGAAGCGGTTTTTTTATCGTCAATGCGGCTAAAAATTAGCCGTGGCACTTTACTTTTATCCGTTTCTCGATACGTTCGCTGGAACGCGAGATAAAATTTGCTTGAGGAACGCTGGGTCTATTTCTACTTTAGTTCCAGCTTTTGTACTAGCCTTACACGGTGGTGCTGCGGCACCCTTGTCGTCCGGTGCAGCTGAGTATTACTAGTACACGTATCGTGTTAGGCTAATACAGTACATACATACAGTAGTACCGTATTTTTGGGTGTATATCCCCCATTGTATATCCCCCAGTGTATAACCCCATTGGCAAAACATAAATTTTGCCCAGTGTATATCCCCCTGGTGTATAAACCCCCATGTACTGGAAGGTACCTAACTTACCTATGTAAGCTGGTCAGCTTATTATTGTTAGCCTAGTTAGTTAGCCTATTAGTTAGCCTATTAGCCTATTAGCCTATTATTGTTACAATAGTGAAAAAATTTTTATAAGCTAGCCGCCATAACTACTCCTACACCAAGCTACTATGCCTATAAGCTTAGCTAAGTATGTCTTGTACTAGAATAACCCTGTTTTGACCGCGATTATGCCCTAAAACACGTACTTTTGACCTCAAAAACATGCCTCTACACACACAAATTTTGTCCCATATTTATCCCCCCCCCCCCCCCCCATTGTATATCCCCCATTGTATATCCCCCATTGTATAACCCCCATAGGACCTCTCGATTTTTGTATATGGGGCTTTATGGCGCGTTCACCAGACGTCCGTACGGACGTACGTCCGACGTATCTACATACATGAAGCATGTAGTCCTAGATCGTCCGACGTATTTAGGAGTACACGATTCATGTATGTAGATGCGTCGGACGTACGTCCGTACGGACGTCTGGTGAACGCGCCATTACACCCAAAAATACGGTAGCCTATTATCAGCAAGAAAAGGAAAAATACGTGGTGGAGATTACTTTTAAAAGTTCCGCCTTCATCGCGTCGCACTTCTCAATTCCAGACTGATGGAATTCGATGTCACATCTCAATTCAAATACTGCGGCGTGGAGCCTCGATCTTTCCGCTTCCAGTTCTTTGATCATCAGCATCTCCCTCCGCTCGCTCCAGGGCCGCTCCCTGACACGCCAAATTGCTCTTCGCCAGCTTCACCGCCGTTTCGTGTATGGCACGCGACTTTTTTTTCTCCTATAACACTAAAAAAAGAAAAAACGGCGTGCAGGTACATCACATCGTGTAAAATTGAGTGAGTTATGCTGATCTGCGCGCTTTTAGTACTAAAATATCGATTATCGATCGATTATTGGTGATCGGCTGATCAGATCAAAAATCGAAGACCTTTTTGCCACCCTTGGGCTTAAAAGGCTTTCGAATGAGCCATTGGCGAACGCTGTCGCTGCAAAACTGAGCGAGTCTATAGCATTGCACGCACACACACAGACAGACATCAGCCCTATTTGTTAGAAGATAATTGAGGTCAAAACAAGGGTATTCTAGTACAATACACCGCTAAGCAGGCTTATAGGCATCTTAGCTTGGTGTGGGAGTGGCTAGGTACTGTACAGTAAATATGGGGGTATGCATAGGGGGGGGGGTGGGGGGGGGGGGGGGGGGGTTCCGCATCGGGCATTTTTTATGTTGGGGGGGGGGGGGGGGGGGGCGGCCGGGGCATTTTTTATGTTTTGCCAATATGGGGCTATGCATTGGGGGGGGGGGGGGGTTATGCACCGGTAAATACTGTAGTTCCAGCTTTTGTGTTAGCCTTACACGGTGGTGCTGTGGCACCCTTGTCGTCCGGTGCAGTTGAGTACACGTATCGTGTAAGGCTAATATTGTATGGCCTGCTTCTGCACTGCTTCTGGTACCGGCCCCAATTTTGAAAAGCTGCATTTCTCAACTTGGGTGCAAATTCAATCTGCCCTCCCATCCCCCGCCCCTAAGAGTGTCACTGTGTGGGATTGGGAGTCAGCTGACTACGAGCACGCAAAGTTCCACTTGCTTTATTTTCCCGATGGCACCCCGCGCGACCTTTGCGCCCAGGTAACAGCAGCATGCGAGGTTTCAACTTCTGATGCAGTCACCTTTCTGAGTAGCTTGCTGTCCCGCATCCAAACGCTCTGTGTACCCCACAAAACTGTTCGACTACGGTACAACGTTTGTCCATGGATGACAATTGTCCATGGATGACAAAGCCACTACTTCGTGTCATCCAAAGGAAAAACGAGGCATACCGAGCGTACAAGCGCGACCGCTCTCAGAAAAACTTCAACGAGTGGCAAAAGTGCTCAAAAAGATCAAAGTATGAGTGCCGTGCCGCTCGCAGGAAATACACAACTGCGGCATTCGAGGAAGTTGACACCCTGCCAAAATTCTGGCGCTTGGTCAAGAAGTTTGTTGGACGTGTGTTTAACCAGTACAGAATATGCCTGCCAACTCCATTCATTGGTGATCACGCGTGAGCACGAAAAAAAGAAGCCTCCAGTACTGAAGGTGATCACGCGTGAGCATAGGTGATCACGCGTGAGCACTTCGGTCGACTTTTATGAGCTCAGGTGCTCATAAGTGCTCACGCGTGATCACCTTCAGTACTGGAGGCTTCTTTTTTTCGTGCTCACGCGTGATCACCAATGAATGGAGTTGGCAGGAATATTCAGTACTGGTTAAGAAAGGTTTTCTGAAGCGGTTGCATAGTACGTGGAAGGGGGTACTTTTTGTAAATCGAGATAATATGCCTATCGGATTCCCCATCAAAAACTGCATATGTAGATGAAGTTTTAGGAAAAAATTTGTTCAGGCATCATCGAGATATTCATGGGTAAAGGTGGGCAGGTCGCATTTTTGCCGTTTTTCAACGTTTTTAGCCATATTTCAGCAACCGCAGGGCTTAGAGGGCTACAATTTGGCGTGCGAAAAGATCCCATAGGGACCCAAGTCTGGACCAATTTTGAGCCCAATCGGCCACCTGTTTGGCGAGATATAGCGTCACAAAGTGCATTTCTGTATATTTTGCACCTGTTGCAAATTCAGTTATATGAATACCACGGCGCGAATACATGCCCTGCACGGGGTAAAATTTTGACAGCAAGTAGAGAAGGGTTAGGCCTAAAAACTTTAGTACTACCGCAAAAAATCTCTATAATTGGAATTGGGACTACAGTCCTCTCGAATAGTGAAAAATACAGCAAAAATTTTCCCTTTTTTATTTTTCAAGATAAATGAGCAATGCCACTGAAACATTTTCCTCGTAAGTAGCCTATCTTTTGTAGAATTGTATGCAGATTTCAAAAATAAAATTGCTTTTCCCAAAAAATTTAACCCCTAGCATATAATTTTGCAAAAGTAGTATATTTTTGTGAATTTAGGGTAAGGGTTAAATTTTTTGGGAAAAAAAATTTTATTTTTGAAATCTACATCAAATTCTACATAAGATAGGCTACTTACGAGGAAAAAGTTTCAGTGGTATTGCTCATTTATCTTGAAAAATAAAAAAGGCGGGAAAATTTTTGCTGTATTTTTCACTATTCGAGAGGACTGTAGTCCCAATTCCAATTATAGAGATTTTTTGCGGTAGTACTAAAGTTTTTAGGCCTAACCCTTCTCTACTTGCTGTCAAAATTTTACCCCGTGCAGGGCATGTATTCGCGCCGTGGTATTCAAAAAACTAAATTTGCAACAGGTGCAAAATATATAGAAATTCACTTTGCGGGGCTATATCTCGCCACACAGGCTTCGGATTGGACTCAAATTTGGTCCAGACAGGAATTCCTATGGGATGTATATGCATACCAAATTGCAGCCCTCTAAGCCCTGCGGTTGCTGAAATATGGCTAAAAACGCTGAAAAATGGCAAAAATGCGACCTGCCCACCTTTACCCATCAATATCTCGATGATCCCTGAACAAATTTTTTCCTAAAACTTCATCAACATATGCAGTTTTTGATGGGGAATCCGATAGGCATATTATCTCGATTCACAAAAAGTACCCCCCTTCCGCCTATACTACAGGCTACTCTCAATCCTTAGAGAAAACGTTTCTTAACATCCCTCCCCTTCGGTTATCCCCAACTGTCACTGCCGTCTCTGACGCCGAAAAGGCGGAGGCCTTGTCGAACCAATTCAAATCAAACTTTAATGATGCTGCTCCTCCCTTTCCCACCATTATCCCTGGGCCAACTGAAGACGATTGGCGTTGCAGTGAAGCCGAAGCGCTTGACTACCTATCCCAACTACAGGGTGTTTCCTTTGGATATGAAATGTCGTTTGAGGTTATAACTTGGGAACCACAAGAGTTAAAGCGCTGAAATTTTGTTTGCAGATACCCAAGAATATGCCAAGCCTTGTGTAAAAATTTCGTCTCAAAACTCTAATCTGAACAGAAGTTATTAGAACCTCAATTTCGACCTCGAAAATCACAAGTTTTTTGAATCAGAGCTGGTGTCAGACAATTTTGTGGCATTTTTTCAAAACGCTAGTCACAACCTAAAAACATGCCATGAATAGTATTATTTCCAGTTCTGGGGAATCCTTCAGTTACTGCAACATAGCTTGTCCTGAAGAAAGCCTAAAACAAAATGTTGGGAAGTCAGATGGGGATAACACTGACTTGCGATTCCAAAATCTTGTGATTTTTGCCGTCAAAACTTCAGGTACCACTATCTTATGTTCGGATTACAGTTTCGGCTCGAAATTTTTACACAAGGCTTGGCATATTCTTGGGTATCTGCAAACAAAATTTCAGCGCTTTAAGAGACGTTTTCTGTAAGGATTGAGAGTAGCCTGTAGTATAGGCGGAAGGGGGGTACTTTTTGTGAATCGAGATAATATGCCTATCGGATTCCCCATCAAAAACTGCATATGTTGATGAAGTTTTAGGAAAAAATTTGTTCAGGCATCATCGAGATATTCATGGGTAAAGGTGGGCAGGTCGCATTTTTGCCGTTTTTCAACGTTTTTAGCCATATTTCAGCAACCAAAGGGCTTAGAGGGCTACAATTTCGTACACACATACATCGCATAGGGACCCAAGTCTGGACCAATTTTGAGCCCAATCGGCCACCTGTGTAGCGAGATATAGCGTCACAAAGTGCATTTCTGTATATTTTGCACCTGTTGCAAATTTAGTTTTTTGAATACCACGGCGTGAATACATGCCTCACGGGCTAAAATTTTGACAGCAAGTAGAGAAGGGTTAGGCCTAAAAACTTTAGTACTACCGCAAAAAATCTCTATAATTAGAATTGGGACTACAGTCCTCTCGAATAGTGAAAAATGCAGAAAAATTTTCCCGCCTTTTTTATTTTTCAAGATAAATGAGCAATACCACTGAAACATTTTCCTCGTAAGAGCCACTTATGTAGAATTTTATGTAGATTTCAAAAATAAAATTGCTTTTCCAAAAATTTAACCCTTACCCAAAATTCACAAAAATATACTACTTTTGCAAAATTATATGCTAGGGGTTAAATTTTTTGGGAGAAAGAATTTTATTTTTGAAATCTACATCAAATTCTAATAAGATAGGCTACTTACGAGGAAAATGTTTCAGTGGCATTGCTCATTTATCTTGAAAAAATAAAAAAGGCGGGAAAATTTTTGCTGCATTTTTCACTATTCGAGAGGACTGTAGTCCCAATTCTAATTATAGAGATTTTTTGCGGTAGTACTAAAGTTTTAGGCCTAACCCTTCTCTACTTGCTGTAAAATTTTAGCGTGCAGGGCATGTATCACGCGTGGTATTCAAAAAACTAAATTTGCAACAGGTGCAAAATATACAGAAATGCACTTTGTGACGCTATATCTCGCCACACAGGTGGCCGATGGGCTAAAATTGGTCAGACTTGGGTCCCTAGGGGATGTATGTGTGTACCAAATTGTAGCCCTTTAAGCCCTTCGGTTGCTGAAATATGGCTAAAAACGTTGAAAAACGGCAAAAATGGGACCTGCCCACCTTTACCCTTGAATATCTCGATGATGCCTGAACAAATTTTTTCCTAAAACTTCATCAACATATGCAGTTTTTGATGGGGAATCCGATAGGCATATTATCTCGATTTACAAAAAGTACCCCCCTTCCACGTACTATGCAACCGCTACAGAAAACGTTTCTTAACTCTTGCGGTTCCCAAGTTATAACCCCAAACGACATTTCATATCCAAAGGAAACACCCTGTAGATAACAACTGCGCCATCGGTTTGGATAGCATCTCCCCCCGCTTTGTCAAAGCGCTTCGGTTTGAAATTGCAAAACCAATCTCCATCATTCTGAACTCTTGCCTAAGGTCCGGTGTTTTTCCCCAACCCTGGAAAGTCGCGCGCATCGCTGCCATCCCCAAAGTTTCGGGTACAAACGACGTCACTGAATTTCGCCCAATCTCTGTTTTACCCTGTCTCAGCAAGGTGGCAGAAAGGTGGTTACTTAAGTTCCACTCCTACTTGTGACCTCCTGACCGCTACCCGGCTTTGTTTCATCGGATCTCCTTGAAAGTTTTCTCCGCCGATAATTGTTATGTTGACTCAAAATTCTATGCACATCTCATTTACGTCTAGTATGTATGAACGTGATTTTTGTACACATGATAATTATACATGTAAGTTTAGGATAACCCGTATTCTTGCTCGCTTACTGTATTTACCGGTGCATAGCCCCATGGGGGTATGCAAAAATTGAGAGGTCCCATATGGGGGTATGCAGAAGGGAGTTATGCATTGGGGGGGGGGGGGGGGTTATGCATGGGGCATTTTTTATGTTTTTGAGAGGTGCGCAGAGGCATATTTTTTAGGTCAAAAGCACGTGTTTTAGGGCATAATTGAGGTCAAAACAGGGTTATTCTAGTACAATACACCCCCAAGCAGGCTTATAGGCATCTTAGCTTGGTGTGGGAGTGGCTATGGGTACTATACGACCAGCTTACATAGGTAGGTTCAGGTACTGTACAGTACATATGGGGGTATGCATAGGGGGGGGGGGGGGGTTATGCATTGGGCATTTTTTATGTTTTGCCAATATGGGGGTATGCATTGGGGGGGGGGGGGGGGTTATGCATGGGGGGGGGGGTTATCTACCGGTCAATACGGTATGTGCATGGGTCATCCTGGCCGCGGCATGTCATTTTGTCATCTGTACGTACTCGCGTGTTGCAGCAAAATAAAGTATATATATATATATATATATGTACATTGTACGTACAGTAGCCTATTATCAGCAAGAAAAAGAAAAATACGTGGTGATTACTTTTTCATATTCTGCGAGTTTCTGTTCCGCTCTCTTGATGAATTCTGTGACCTCTTTGATCTTTTCGTCACATTCGCCCTGTTCAGTCCGCGTTTCGATGATCAGCCTGTTCTTTTCGGCTCGCTGCTGCTGCAGGTTTTCCCTTTTCTCATCCAAGCGTCGCATTTTCTCATCCAAGTGTTGCAGGGCGTCGATGTCCTCGTCCAGTTTCGCCTTTCTTTTCTCCCGTGAGTTATTCAGCTCCACCAACGCGACCTTCGCCTGCACTACCACTAAAACAAGGCCACCCAAAAAGCCTGCTGCACATTTGTGCCCAGAGCTGGCTCCGCCATTCACAATAACTTTCCATCGTTGCTGCTAACCATTGTTCTTTATTTTCCAAGATGGAAAATATATGGGGACGCGGTTACAAACTGACTGTGTCATTTCTATGCAATATGGCTCGACTCAAAAATAGGTTGTTCATTACAGACATTTTGACACGTTCAAAAAACTGTCGTGTGATTACATTCATAGCATCCAGGATTTTGTACCTACCTCATTTTGTAGTCCCCGTCAGTTGTCGTATGAACAGAACTTTTGCATTCTCTGTCAGCTCGCGTATGTACGTACGTACATACGTAGTAGTACATGTAGTAACTTGCACTCTTTTCTGCAACCTTTTGGAGAAAGATAGTAGGTACTAAATCCAAATTGTACAAACGTGCACGGCTGCGCACAAAAGCGTACAATGATCAAGAAAGAGCTTACTTCTCTCTCAGGTTTATAGGTTGTGGTTTTAAATCATGCGTGAGTCATATTCTCATCAATCTCTTTGCTATAGGCCTAGTATTCTTCCTTTACATAATATTTCCAGCGCCCTTTCTTCACTAGACTAGCGCTAGCAAGCTTCTATCATCGGCCCAATAAAAAGTGTTGTGCCTTCTTTACTCAGTCAGCATGCAACGATGGTCAGGCTCGCTCGTATTACTCTACTAGGAAGCGCGCACGGGGATATCATTATGTATTCCGCATTCCTCGAAAGTGTGGTCCGAATCTGAAATCAGTGAATAAAAAGTGCGCGCCATTTAGCTTTATAATAGCGTGCGCCTTTTGGGCTGATTTGCTACACAGGTATCTTCAGCGCATTGAGCTCTTTGCCCCCAAAAACGCGTGCGGCAACGATAAAGCATTACAACGTCAATTCAGAGAGCAGGCATCCATCAAGTTCTTCTGCATACTACGGGTACGTACTACATAGATATACTACTCTGAGAGGCGCCTTTACGTTGATTTCATGATACTCTGTTGTATTATCTAGTACATACTGTACGTACGTACATAGTTTCGGGTGGAGGTGGACCGACAGACCGACCGACATTTTTTGCCTATGGTTAAGCGCCAATCCTCACCGCTATATTATAGGGGACGGCGTTTGCGCGCGTCCCCAAAAAAGGAAAAACGGCGTGTATGTACATGCATCACATCCGACCGACACATAGCCTATGTTGCATGCCCGAATAGCGAGTAACCGACTTAAGGTTTTCTCCGTCTACTGTATACGTACACGGGCAAGGTCCAAGCGAACTCTTAGCCACAGAACTACAACAATGTAGCGGTACTGAACTGTACAATCAACGCGGCGTATAGTACAGTTAGTTATACACAAAGAGAGAGGGCCCTTACTTACCGCGCTTTAAATCTTCCATTGTTGATCTTCATATTCTGCCAGTTTCTGTTCCACTCTCTCGATGAGACCCGTGAGCTCAGTGATCTTGTCATCATCTGCGCCATCTTCATTCCTCCTTGCGATGATCAGGAGGTTCTTTTCGTTTCGCTGCTGCTTCAGGTTGTTGATCTTCTCTTCCAAGCGTTGCAGGGCGGCCATGTCCTCCTCCATTTTGGTTTTCCTGTTCTCCTTTGATTTCTTGACAGCCACCAGCGCGAATTTCAACTGCTGTTGCACTAAAAAAAGGAAAAACGGCGTGTAGGTACATGCATCACATCCGACCGACACATAGCCTATGTTGCATGCCCGAATAGCGAGTAACCGACTTAACTCCTCCTGTCCTCGGAAAATTCGACGTTTTGACGGCCGTTTTATTGCCGTTTTCCGGCCGGAAAACGACCGTTACGACCGTCAACGGCCGTTTCCAATGTTTTTTATTTTTCATCGCTCCACACCACCGAAAATAGTAGGAGACGCGAAAATTTGTTATTCCTTCGTTTTTTCTGTGATATCAGGGATTTTTAGCCAAGATTTAGCCCACACGGGCGAATGTTATCAGTTTTGACTCATTCTGCCTTCTCTCTTCGCTCCTTTCACTCGTTGGTAGTGCGGAGCGACGAAAAATAGAAAAACGGCGGAAACGGCCTTCGACGGCCGTAACGGCCGTTTTCCGGCCGGAAAACGGCAATAAAACGGCCGTCAAAACGGCCGTTGGACAGCCGTCAAACGGTCGTCGAATTCGCCGAGGACAGGAGGAGTTAAGGTTTTCTCCGTTTACTGTATACGTACACGGGCAAGGTCCAAGCGAACTCTTAGCCACAGAACTACAACAATGTATGTACTGAACTGTACAATCAACGTGGCGTGGCGTAGTCGCGCGGTGAAGGGGCGGAGTTTAGAGAGGGGTGCCAGGGTGGCGATGTGGTGAATGGGTGGGATGGAATGAGGGGTGACAGGGTGTAGAGGTAGTGGCGAGGTACTGTGAAGTATACAAAATTTTGGATAAATATACTGGTGCATAACCCCCCAATGCATACCCCATATTGGCAAAACATAAAAAATGCCCAATGCATAACCCCCCTATGCATACCCCCATATGTACAGTACAGTACCGGAACCTACCTATGTAAGCTGGTCATATGTTGTTTCTGATTGAATAAACGTATATGGTACCCATAGCCACTCCCACACCAAGCTAAGATGCCTATCAGCCTGCCTCATATTGGGAATTGGTGTGATTATGCGTTTATTCAATCAGAAAATATGACCAGCTTCGTGGTGGCTCCGGTACTGTAGGGGGTATGCATAGGGGATTTGTGGTGGGCGTCTGTTTTGCAATATGATGCATTTGGGGGGGTTATGCACCGTATATATTATCAAAATTTGTATCCTTCCACCGTATACTCACCACTACCTACATCGTGTGGCCTCGTCCCCATCCCACCGCTCACCGCGTGGCCACCCTGACCACCTTGGCACAATGGCGCCGCGCCACGCCCGGTTAGTACATACATTGTTGTAGTTCTGTGGCTAAGAGTTCGTTGAACCTTGCCGTGTTGCGTATACAGTAAACGAGAACCTCTGTCCTCGGCAATCAACAACCGTTTAGAGCACTGTCCAATACGGTTTGGCGCGCCGTTTTCGTGCTTCCGGCCGGGAGACGGCCGTTACGGCCGTCGAAGGCCATTTCCGCCGTTTTCTATTTTTCCGTCGCTCCGCACTACCAACGAGATGAAAAAGGCAGATAAGTATGGCTGAGGTAAAAATCCCCCTAATATCACAGAAAAAACGAAGGAAATAACAAACTGCGCCGTCTCTAAAGCGAATGAAAATAAAAGCATTTGGAGACGGCCATTGACGGCGTAACAGTCAGCCGAAAGCGGGGTAACGGCATTCAAAAACTCGGAGTTCAATTTTCGAGGACAGGAGGAGTTAAGTCGGGGTTGCTCAAGCTATTTAAAGTGAGAGCATAGGCTGGGTCGGGAAAAATGCATGGCCTCACGCCGTTTTTTACTTTTTTCATCCGACATATTCACACTGGTGAATGTCCGAGAATCGAAAGGAGAACAGGAAAAACCAAAAGTGGAGGACATCGCTGAGACGCTTGGAAGAGAAGGATCAACCAACCTGAAGCAGGGCAGCGAAAGCAACCCTCCCTGACAGAATGAAGATGGCGGGGTGATGACAAGATCACTGGCGGGTTAGGTGGAGGAAAATCAAACTGGCAGGAATATAAAAGATCAACAATGGAAGAGCGCGGTAAGTGAGTTTGTGTATAACTAACTGTACTATAGCGCACATTTGATTGTATTCAGCATACCTACAGTTCTGTGGCTAAAAGTTCATTGGACCTGCACTGAGAATGGAGAAAACCTTAAGTGCAGTCGGTACTGTAGGCTATTCGGGCATCCAATAGGCTCGGGGAACAATGGGTGGGTGGTTTTGCTTTTGGGGGACGCGCGCGCCCCGTCCCCCCTTATTGTAGCAGGTAATTAGCGCTTAACTATCTCGTCCACTCCCAGCGAAACATGCTACGCGCAGACAGTACAGTATGTACTAGATAATTACAACAGAGTATCATGAAATCAACATTAACAGCTGTCAGGTAGTATATTCTGGTCTTAACATGCATGCAGAATGTGTATCATAACATTCTAACAATCTTATCGCATTCCCGCCACGTTATTGGGGTGAGAGCGCTCCGCCCCGAAAGGCGGCGCGCTGCGCTCAATGGCGCGCACAATTACCACTGATTAGGGATCTCGGCTCCACCTTTCAAGGGATGCAGAATACGGTGAGATGGGGCGCCTCCCCCTAGTGCAGAGTAATACGACGACGAGCCGGTCTCAAAAGAAGGCACAAACGGTTTTATTGGGCGAATGATAAAGTCACTAGGTCTGGTGGAGGAGAAAGATTATGTAGAGGAAGAGAATACTAGGCCTAATAGCAAAGAGAATTGTGAGCTCAGCGCACCATGATTTAAAAACCACCAACCTATTGACTATTTTGAGAACTATTTGATCATTGTACGCTTTTGTGCGCGTACACGTTTGTACAATTTGCAAAGTTATACTCCTATCTTCTCCAAAAACCCAAAAATACAAGTTCTGCATGTACTACTACGTATGTACGTACATTTAAGCAGATCAAAAAAGTTCTGTCATACGACAACTGACGGGGCGGCCTACAATACAATGTATAAATGTAATACTTTGTGAAGTGTCTGTAATGAACAACTTTTTTAAAAAAAGACAAT
>JASAMW010002580.1:0-12893 GCA_030247985.1 Epsilonema sp. ZAB3_2 | reverse complement strand
CCAAGAAATAAACTTCCAAACAATGAGTCATTGATGAGTCACCATACCACAAATTCAAAATTGATCCACCCAGGTCTAAACAGCATACACCAAAGAAACACACAAACAAAGTTATACGCACATGAGCCTGTGGCATACAAACAAATACAACACATACGTACATACACGTAGACGTACATACATACACGTACATACACGTACGTACATAACGCAGAACTTGGGAGAAGCAAACAGGACCAAAGCCAATCAAGGGGGGGGGGGGGGGGGCACGCAAGCCCGCAAACCACCGCAGACAGCAATCACACGCCAAGACAGATAGATCTGTTGACCCCGTCAACTAAAACTGTCATTGTGCGTGCATCGTGCAAAGTGCGTCGTTGAATAATGTCTTACTATATTTTCTGCACTGCCGTATCAACGTCCAATGAATGAGAAAACCATTCTAAACAGACCTCTGTCACCAATGCCATAGGTACACATGAGAAGCTCGTGCGTAATCTGCAAATAAGCAGGACGCGCTATTTCAGCTATTTCTTTATTTACAGCTGTTTCAGCTTTCTACAGATATTTCAGCTATTTACAAATTGTAAATAGCACTCAAAAAATCCGGAAAAACAACAACAGCCACAAATTAGCTGCCGCTCCGACGAATCAACAGCCGAATCCTTACCAGCCGAAACAAGAACCACTGCATAAACATACCTAAGGAAATATACCTTACCTACGAAACAACAAACTTCTCAGTTAACCATACCAACATACGTACAGTTAGAACTATACTTCTTTACCAAAAACACTATCCATGCGTTAGACATACTAACATTACATTACATAATCCATTACTAAACATTACATAAGCCATAAAAGCCTACCCTTGCCATAAGAGAACTACGCCGTACGTACGCCGCTAGGACTAGGGCATAATGTCACGTACTTGGTAAGTACTTACAGTTCCAGTAGATGGGGTGCAGGGCTTCAGTCATGATCCACCCCGCTCTGCTCAGGCCGAATTGAAATTCTACCCATTGTAGGATGGAAAGTACTTGGTAATATGACAATGCAGTAGCAGAGATGAGGTTGCTGTGGTTGCAGAATCCGTTGATGGCGTGCGGTTAAAGAACCTGTAATAAAAAATAAATAATTGCATAACAATCCTAATTACCATCCAATGACTAGAACAATGTAAGCACCTATCCTTTCAGGACACTTTGAAACATTAGGCCATCTCAGCTCATTACGCGAATTGAGACATAAACTGACCAAACAAATAAAGCAGCAGATGACTTTTTCGCGACAGCCACTTGCAAATGAGACAATAGTATACCGTAGCGAGTGACGGAATGCCAAAGATGTCACACACCATGGACGCCACACATATCCACCAGCCAGCCAGAAAAGCCTACATAAAATATAGACACGAACAAGTCATATTCCTACTCTTCCTATTATATCCTTTTCTTTTTCTTCTTTGAAAAGTTTTGAAGAAACTTCAACATACAATATTTTCATGAAAACCAGTATTCCGAACAATCTTCGTATTCTTCAGTATTCTTCGTTGTGAACAATTGACTTGAGTTGAACATTTCTTGGAATATAGTGCTCCTTCTAGTATAGAATTTGAAACATTGAGACTAGTACTCTACCAATCGATTCCTTGTTCTCTGCTCTTTCAAATGAGCTACCATCTTCATACTTTGCTGAAGTGGCAAGTACAGAAAAGCTTAAGTGTCCGGGTTTACCCCGTGTCCGGGTTTACCCCATAGTACCCTATAACGTTTAATTCCTGCGTGGAATCGATTACAGCATCACTTGATTGGGTATTGGGTAGTAAGGGGGGTCTTTGCGTAGCGGGTTCGAATGCCATTGCGTCCTTCAATTATCTAATCGCATTAGCTGACCAGATTGGCTGGAATTACCCCTGCTGTGTAGATATTGCGCCAACTGTCCCAGGAATGACCATTCCACCGCTGTGACGAGCGCTTTCTTTCACCAAACGCCACGATTACCTGTATATCGCCAAGAAAAAACATCCAAACAATGAGTCATTGATGAGTCACCATACCACAAATTCAAATATGATCCATCCAGGTATAAACAGCCTACACCAAATAAACACACAAACAAAGTTATACGCACAAGGGGCCTACACCACATATACACACGGAGATTCTACAACCCAGCGTACGCCCGCCCAAACTACACGATTAGCCTCTAATGGCGACTTACAAATAGCCCAGCGTACGCCCGGCCAAACAAATAAATATACACACGAACAAAGTTATAATACGTACGCCGTACGTACGCCGGACCGACTGGCGGCACGCCTTGGACGTTGCTGTGCAGTGAACGACACCAAACTGCACATTCACATATGATCCAGCCAGCCAGAACAGCCTACAGCAAATATACACATGGAGATTCTACAGCCCAGCGTACGCCCAGCCAAACGCCACGATTAGCCTCTAATGGCGACTTCCAAATAGCCCCGCGTACGCCCGGCCAAACAAATAAATATACACACGAACAATGTTATAATACGTATGCCGTACGTACGCCGGACAGACAAGCGGCACGCCTGTCGCCTGCTGTGCAGTGAACGACACCAAACTGCACATTCACAAATGATCCAGCCAGCCAGAACGCCTACAGCAAATATACACATGGAGATTCTACAGCCCAGCGTGCGCCCGCCCAAGCTACACGATTAGCCTCTAATGGCGACTTACAAATAGCCCAGCGTACGCCCGGCCAAACAAATAAATATACACACGAACAAAGTTATAATACGTATGCCCTACGTACGCCGGACCGACTGGCGGCACGCCTTGGACGTTGCTGTGCAGTGAACGACACCAAACTGCACATTCACATATGATCCAGCCAGCCAGAACAGCCTACAGCAAATATACACACGGACATTCTACAGGCCAGCGTACGCCCAGCCAAACGCCACGATTACCTGTATATCGCCAAGAAAAAACATCCAAACAATGAGTCATTGATGAGTCACCATACCGCAAAATCACATTTGATCCACCCAAGGCCACACTGCCTACACCAAATAAACACAAAAACAAAGTTATACGCACAAGAGCCTACACCAAATATACACACGAAGATCTACAGCCCAGCGTAGGCCCTGCCAAACGCCACGACTAGCCACAAATGGCGACTTACAAATAGCCCAGCGTACGCCCGGCCAAACAAATAAATATACACACGAACAAAGTTATAATACGTATGCCGTACGTACGCCGAACGCCACGATTACCTGTATATCGCCAAGAAAAAACATCCAAACAATAAGTCATTGATGAGTCACCATACCGCAAAATCACATTTGATCCACCCAAGGCCACACAGCCTACACCAAATAAACACACAAACAAAGTTATACGCACAAGAGCCTACACCAAATATACACACGAAGATTCTACAGCCCAGCGTAGGCCCTGCCAAACGCCACGACTAGCCACAAATGGCGACTTACAAATAGCCCAGCGTACGCCCGGCCAAAAAAAATAAATATACACACGAACAAAGTTATAATACGTATGCCCTACGTACGCCGGACGACTGGCGGCACGCCTGGACGTTGTGTGCAGTGAACGACACCAAACTGCAACATTCACATATGATCCAGCCAGCCAGAACAGCCTACAGCAAATATACACACGGACATTCTACAGGCCAGCGTACGCCCAGCCAAACGCCACGATTACCTGTATATCGCCAAGAAAAAACATCCAAACAATGAGTCATTGATGAGTCACCATACCGCAAAATCACATTTGATCCACCCAAGGCCACACAGCCTACACCAAATAAACACACAAACAAAGTTATACGCACATGAGCCTACACCAAATATACACACGAAGATTCTACAGCCCAGCGTAGGCCCTGCCAAACGCCACGACTAGCCACAAATGGCGACTTACAAATAGCCCAGCGTACGCCCGGCCCAGCAAATATTCGAAACTTTCTCAACTCATTATCAAACCTAGGCCTACCACATAGCCCACCGCAAGCCCAGCCCAGCAAATTTTTAGAGACGTCCTCCACTCATTATAAAATGTTTCAGGCCAACGGCCTAGCCTGCCAAGCAACATAAGAAAACCAACCTGCTAAACACTGCCAAAACTATGCACCTTTTCGAGATTTTCTAACAACATCATCAGATTTTCTAACTTGCGTACAAATTACCTAACGAAACGAACGGCCTTGCAAGTTACCTTGCAAATTGGAATATATTGAATCTGACCAAAAAATTAACCGGTATGTCTTCCCAAACCGTTCAAACCAACTCTGTATTCGAAGAAAATGCAATTTTCGTTCATAACAGGAATAGAATTGAACAGAAGCGATATCATACTTATCCTCCTCTCTTGTTTCTCCTGCAAAAAACAAATTAATTCTCAACCAAAAACAAATTTTAAAAAATTCAGTGCAAAACATCGGTCGGCAACCGGAAAACTTCTTACGGGAACACTCGGCGTTGATCAAACTATATTAGGTGGAATTCGTCGCATTGTCACGCTTTTTCAGCTTAAAAAACAAGCTTTATCACCATATCAGAGGAACTTTTCGAACCTCCCACTGCTAAAAATCGAATCTACGTAATCGAACACATAATATAAGTCTATAATTCAAAAATCGATCGTTCAGTTTTTGTGCAATTCCAATTTTAAAAAAAATTAGTACTGAGCTAATAATGTTAGCTTCGATAGCAGACGAATAAGCTAAAAAATCAAAAATCGACGGAGAATCTCATCTAGATATTCCTATAAGGATTCGATCAAAAAAAAAAAACCCGACCCAAAACTCCTCACCGTTATTGCGAAAGTCTCGAAAAACCGTGCTCCATATGTCGAGAAAACACAAACCTAGAGGTACCCTGACATATCCGAGCCAACTTTCGTTACCCTTTCGGGTAGAAAGTTTTGGCTCTTGAGCTTCACTTTTCCGGTGAAGCTCACATGGATATGTTCGGGTGACTATCTTTTGTGCATACGTAGGGCTAAGCCTAAGCCTAAGCCTAAGCCTAAGCCTAAATATGAAATTCGACTCTATGCTGTTGGTATGTACCGTTCGTTCACTAATCACTCAGACAGCCTCCTACTCCATTCCTCTTTCAGTTGCTCCTGGTCTGCTTTCATTCTTAAGCAGCAGCTTGTCAGTATGTACTGTACATTGAAGTTACTATCTTTTGTGCATACGTAGGGCTAAGCCTAAGCCTAAGCCTAAGCCTAAGCCTAAGCCTAAATATGAAATTCGACTCTATGCTGTTGGGTATGTACCATTCGTTCACTGATCACTCAGACAGCCTCCTACTCCATTCCTCTTTCAGTTGCTCCTGTTCTGCTTTCATTCAAGCAGCAGCTTGTCAGTATGTACTGTACATAGAAGTTACTATCTTTTGTGCATACGTAGGGCTAAGCCTAAGCCAAAGCCTAAGCCAAAGCCTAAGCCAAAGCCTAAATATGAAATTCGACTCTATGCTGTTTGGTATGTACCGTTCGTTCACTGATCACTCAGACAGCCCCCTACTCCATTCCTCTTTCAGTTGCTCCTGCTCTGCTTTCATTCAAGCAGCAGCTTGTCAGTATGTACTGTACATTGAAGTTACTATCTTTTGTGCATACGTAGGGCTAAGCCTAATCCAAAGCCTAAGCCTAAGCCTAAATATGAAATTCGACTCTATGCTGTGTTGGGTATGTACCGTTCTTTGTCTCACCGTGATCACTCAGACAGCCTCCTACTCCATTCCTCTTTCAGTTGCTCCTGCTCTGCTTTCATTCAAGCAGCAGCTTGTCAGTATGTACTGTACATTGAAGTTACTATCTTTTGTGCATACGTAGGGCTAAGCCTAAGCCTAAGCCTAAGCCTAAGCCTAAATATGAAATTCGACTCTATGCTGTTGGGTATGTACCGTTCATTCACTGATCACTCAGACAGCCCCCTACTCCATTCCTCTCTTCAGATGCTCCTGCTCTGCTTTCATTCAAGCAGCAGCTTGTCAGTATGTACTGTACATTGAAGTTACTATCTTTTGTGCATTACGTAAGCCTAGGGCTAAGCCTAAGCCTATGCATATGTCTAAATATGTAATTCGACTATATGCTGTTGTGTATGTACCGTTCGTTCACTGATAACTCAGACAGACTCCTTCTAGATTCCTCTTTGAGTTGCTCCTGCTCTGCTTGTCATTCAAGTAGCAGCTTGTCAGTATGTACTCTGTACATTGAAGCTTACTATCTTTTGTGCATACGTAGGGGGTGCTAAGCCTAAGCCTAAGCCTAAGCCTAAATATGAAATTCGACTCTATGCTGTGTTGGGCCATGACACGGTCAAAGAGCAGGATCAGTTGTACTGTACCAGAGTTCTCTGCTTCTCACGTAGGCTTAGCCCCTAGCCTGCACAAAAGAAAGTAACTTCTGATGTACAGTTTAAGAGCTGTAGTAGTACTGTACATGAAGTCACTTGCTGCTGCTTGAATGAAAGCAGAGCAGGAGCAACTGAAAGAGGAATGGAGTAGGGGGCTGTCTGAGTGATTAGTGAACGAACGGTACATACCCAACACAGCATAGAGTCGAATTTCATATTTAGGCTTAGGCTTAGGCTTAGGCTTAGCCCTACGTATGCACAAAAGATAGTAACTTCAATGTACAGTACATACTGACAAGCTGCTACTTGAATGAAAGCAGAGCAGGAGCAACTGAAAGAGGAATGGAGTAGGGGGCTGTCTGAGTGATCAGTGAACGAACGGTACATACCCAACAGCATAGAGTCGAATTTCATATTTAGGCTTAGGCTTAGGCTTAGGCTTAGCCCTACGTATGCACAAAAGATAGTAACTTCAATGTACAGTACATGCTGACAAGCTGCTGCTTGAATGAAAGCAGAGCAGGAGCATCTGAAAGAGGAATGGAGTAGGGGGCTGTCTGAGTGATCAGTGAATGAATGGTACATACCCAACAGCATAGAGTCGAATTTCATATTTAGGCTTAGGCTTAGGCTTAGGCTTAGGCTTAGCCCTACGTGTGCACAAAAGATAGTAACTTCAATGTACAGTACATACTGACAAGCTGCTGCTTGAATGAAAGCAGAGCAGGAGCAACTGAAAGAGGAATGGAGTAGGAGGCTGTCTGAGTGATTAGTAAACGAACGGTACATACCCAACACAGCATAGAGTCGAATTTCATATTTAGGCTTAGGTTTAGGCTTAGGCTTAGCCCTACGTATGCACAAAAGATAGTAACTTCAATGTACAGTACATACTGACAAGCTGCTGCTTGAATGAAAGCAGAGCAGGAGCAACTGAAAGAGGAATGGAGTAGGGGGCTGTCTGAGTGATCAGTGAACGAACGGTACATACCCAACAGCATAGAGTCGAATTTCATATTTAGGCTTAGGCTTAGGCTTAGGCTTAGGCTTAGGCTTAGGCTTAGCCCTACGTATGCACAAAAGATAGTAACTTCAATGTACAGTACATGCTGACAAGCTGCTGCTTGAATGAAAGCAGAGCAGGAGCATCTGAAAGAGGAATGGAGTAGGGGGCTGTCTGAGTGATCAGTGAATGAATGGTACATACCCAACAGCATAGAGTCGAATTTCATATTTAGGCTTAGGCTTAGGCTTAGGCTTAGGCTTAGGCTTAGCCCTACGTATGCACAAAAGATAGTAACTTCAATGTACAGTACATACTGACAAGCTGCTGCTTGAATGAAAGCAGAGCAGGAGCAACTGAAAGAGGAATGGAGTAGGGGGCTGTCTGAGTGATCAGTGAACGAACGGTACATACCAACAGCATAGAGTCGAATTTCATATTTAGGCTTAGGCTTAGGCTTAGGCTTAGGCTTAGCCCTACGTATGCACAAAAGATAGTCACCCGAACATATCCATGTGAGCTTCACCGGAAAAGTGAAGCTCAAGAGCCAAAACTTTCTACCCGAAAGGGTAACGAAAGTTGGCTCGGATATGTCAGGGTACCTCTAGGTTTGTGTTTTCTCGACATATGGAGCACGGTTTTTCGAGACTTTCGCAATAACGGTGAGGAGTTTTGGGTCGGGTTTTTTTTTGATCGAATCCTTATAGGAATATCTAGATGAGATTCTCCGTCGATTTTTGATTTTTTAGCTTATTCGTCTGCTATCGAAGCTAACATTATTAGCTCAGTACTAATTTTTTTTAAAATTGGAATTGCACAAAAACTGAACGATCGATTTTTGAATTATCGACTTATATTATGTATTCGATTACGTAGATTCGATTTTTAGCAGTGGGAGGTTCGAAAAGTTCCTCTGATATGGTGATAAAGCTTGTTTTTTAAGCTGAAAAAGCGTGACAATGCGACGAATTCCACCTAATATAGTTTGATCAACGCCGAGTGTTCCCGTAGAAAGTTTTCCGGTTGCCGACCGATGTTTTGCACTGAATTTTTTAAAATTTGTTTTTGGTTGAGAATTAATTTGTTTTTTGCAGGAGAAACAAGAGAGGAGGATAAGTATGATATCGCTTCTGTTCAATTCTATTCCTGTTATGAACGAAAATTGCATTTTCTTCGAATACAGAGTTGGTTTGAACGGTTTGGGAAGACATACCGGTTAATTTTTTGGTCAGATTCAATATATTCCAATTTGCAAGGTAACTTGCAAGGCCGTTCGTTTCGTTAGGTAATTTGTACGCAAGTTAGAAAATCTGATGATGTTGTTAGAAAATCTCGAAAAGGTGCATAGTTTTGGCAGTGTTTAGCAGGTTGGTTTTCTTATGTTGCTTGGCAGGCTAGGCCGTTGGCCTGAAACATTTTATAATGAGTGGAGGAAGTCTCTAAAATTTGCTGGGCTGGGCTTGCGGTGGGCTATGTGGTAGGCCTAGGTTTGATAATGAGTTGAGAAAGTTTCGAATATTTGCTGGGCCGGGCGTACGCTGGGCTATTTGTAAGTCGCCATTTGTGGCTAGTCGTGGCGTTTGGCAGGGCCTACGCTGGGCTGTAGAATCTTCGTGTGTATATTTGGTGTAGGCTCATGTGCGTATAACTTTGTTTGTGTGTTTATTTGGTGTAGGCTGTGTGGCCTTGGGTGGATCAAATGTGATTTTGCGGTATGGTGACTCATCAATGACTCATTGTTTGGATGTTTTTTCTTGGCGATATACAGGTAATCGTGGCGTTTGGCTGGGCGTACGCTGGCCTGTAGAATGTCCGTGTGTATATTTGCTGTAGGCTGTTCTGGCTGGCTGGATCATATGTGAATGTTGCAGTTTGGTGTCGTTCACTGCACAGCAACGTCCAAGGCGTGCCGCCAGTCGGTCCGGCGTACGTAGGGCATACGTATTATAACTTTGTTCGTGTGTATATGTATTTTTTTTGGCCGGGCGTACGCTGGGCTATTTGTAAGTCGCCATTTGTGGCTAGTCGTGGCGTTTGGCAGGACCTACGCTGGGCTGTAGAATCTTCGTGTGTATATTTGGTGTAGGCTCTTGTGCGTATAACTTTGTTTTTGTGTTTATTTGGTGTAGGCTGTGTGGCCTTGGGTGGATCAAATGTGATTTTGCGGTATGGTGACTCATCAATGACTTATTGTTTGGATGTTTTTTCTTGGCGATATACAGGTAATCGTGGCGTTCGGCGTACGTACGGCATACGTATTATAACTTTGTTCGTGTGTATATTTATTTGTTTGGCCGGGCGTACGCTGGGCTATTTGTAAGTCGCCATTTGTGGCTAGTCGTGGCGTTTGGCAGGGCCTACGCTGGGCTGTAGAATCTTCGTGTGTATATTTGGTGTAGGCTCTTGTGCGTATAACTTTGTTTGTGTGTTTATTTGGTGTAGGCAGTGTGGCCTTGGGTGGATCAAATGTGATTTTGCGGTATGGTGACTCATCAATGACTCATTGTTTGGATGTTTTTTCTTGGCGATATACAGGTAATCGTGGCGTTTGGCTGGGCGTACGCTGGCCTGTAGAATGTCCGTGTGTATATTTGCTGTAGGCTGTTCTGGCTGGCTGGATCATATGTGAATGTGCAGTTTGGTGTCGTTCACTGCACAGCAACGTCCAAGGCGTGCCGCCAGTCGGTCCGGCGTACGTAGGGCATACGTATTATAACTTTGTTCGTGTGTATATTTATTTGTTTGGCCGGGCGTACGCTGGGCTATTTGTAAGTCGCCATTAGAGGCTAATCGTGTAGCTTGGGCGGGCGTACGCTGGGCTGTAGAATCTCCATGTGTATATTTGCTGTAGGCGTTCTGGCTGGCTGGATCATTTGTGAATGTGCAGTTTGGTGTCGTTCACTGCACAGCAGGCGACAGGCGTGCCGCTTGTCTGTCCGGCGTACGTACGGCATACGTATTATAACATTGTTCGTGTGTATATTTATTTGTTTGGCCGGGCGTACGCGGGGCTATTTGGAAGTCGCCATTAGAGGCTAATCGTGGCGTTTGGCTGGGCGTACGCTGGGCTGTAGAATCTCCATGTGTATATTTGCTGTAGGCTGTTCTGGCTGGCTGGATCATATGTGAATGTGCAGTTTGGTGTCGTTCACTGCACAGCAACGTCCAAGGCGTGCCGCCAGTCGGTCCGGCGTACGTACGGCGTACGTATTATAACTTTGCTTTCGTGTGTCTGTTTTATTTTGTTTGGGCCGGGCGTACGCTGGGCTCTTTGTAAGTCGCCATTAGAGGCTAATCGTGTAGTTTGGGCGGGCGTACGCTGGGTTGTAGAATCTCCGTGTGTATATGTGGTGTAGGCCCCTTGTGCGTATAACTTTGTTTGTGTGTTTATTCGGTGTAGGCTGTTTATACCTGGATGGATCATATTTGAATTTGTGGTATGGTGACTCATCAATGACTCATTGTTTGGATGTTTTTTCTTGGCGATATACAGGTAATCGTGGCGTTTGGTGAAAGAAAGCGCTCGTCACAGCGGTGGAATGGTCATTCCTGGGACAGTTGGCGCAATATCTACACAGCAGGGGTAATTCCAGCCAATCTGGTCAGCTAATGCGATTAGATAATTGAAGGACGCAATGGCATTCGAACCCGCTACGCAAAGACCCCCCTTACTACCCAATACCCAATCAAGTGATGCTGTAATCGATTCCACGCAGGAATTAAACGTTATAGGGTACTATGGGGTAAACCCGGACACGGGGTAAACCCGGACACTTAAGCTTTTCTGTACTTGCCACTTCAGCAAAGTATGAAGATGGTAGCTCATTTGAAAGAGCAGAGAACAAGGAATCGATTGGTAGAGTACTAGTCTCAATGTTTCAAATTCTATACTAGAAGGAGCACTATATTCCAAGAAATGTTCAACTCAAGTCAATTGTTCACAACGAAGAATACTGAAGAATACGAAGATTGTTCGGAATACTGGTTTTCATGAAAATATTGTATGTTGAAGTTTCTTCAAAACTTTTAAAAGAAGAAAAAGAAAAGGATATAATAGGAAGAGTAGGAATATGACTTGTTCGTGTCTTATATTTTATGTAGGCTTTTCTGGCTGGCTGGTGGATATGTGTGGCGTCCATGGTGTGTGACATCTTTGGCATTCCGTCACTCGCTACGGTATACTATTGTCTCATTTGCAAGTGGCTGTCGCGAAAAAGTCATCTGCTGCTTTATTTGTTTGGTCAGTTTATGTCTCAATTCGCGTAATGAGCTGAGATGGCCTAATGTTTCAAAGTGTACTGAAAGGATAGGTGCTTACATTGTTCTAGTCATTGGATGGTAATTAGGATTGTTATGCAATTCTTTATTTTTTATTACAGGTTCTTTAACCGCACACCATCAACGGATTCTGCAACCACAGCAACCTCATCTCTGCTACTGCATTGTCATATTACCAAGTTCTTTCCATCCTACAATGGGTAGAATTTCAATTCGGCCTGAGCAGAGCGAGGTGGATCATGACTGAAGCCCTGCACCCCATCTACTGGAACTGTAAGTACTTACCAAGTACGTGACATTATGCCCTATTTCCTAGCGGCATTCGTACGGCGTAGTTCTCTTATGGCAAGGGTAGGCTTTTATGGCTTATGTAATGTTTAGTAATGGATTATGTAATGTAATGTTAGTATGTCTAACGCATGGATAGTGTTTTTGGTAAAGAAGTATAGTTCTAACTGTACGTATGTTGGTATGGTTAACTGAGAAGTTTGTTGTTTCGTAGGTAAGGTATATTTCCTTAGGTATGTTTATGCAGTGGTTCTTGTTTCGGCTGGTAAGGATTCGGCTGTTGATTAGTAGGAGCGGCAGCTAATTTGTGGCTGTTGTTGTTTTTCCAGATTTTTTGAGTGCTATTTACAATTTGTAAATAGCTGAAATATCTGTAGAAAGCTGAAACAGCTGTAAATAAAGAAATAGCTGAAATAGCGCGTCCTGCTTATTTGCAGATTACGCACGAGCTTCTCATGTGTACCTATGGCATTGGTGACAGAGGTCTGTTTAGAATGGTTTTCTCATTCATTGGACGTTGATACGGCAGTGCAGAAAATATAGTAAGACATTATTCAACGACGCACTTTGCACGATGCACGCACAATGACAGTTTTAGTTGACGGGGTCAACAGATCTATCTGTCTTGGCGTGTGATTGCTGTCTGCGGTGGTTTGCGGGCTTGCGTCCCCCCCCCCCCCCCCCCCTTCGATTGGCTTTCGTCCTGTTTTCTTCTCCCAAGTTCTGCGTTATGTACGTACGTGTATGTACGTGTATGTATGTACGTCTACGTGTATGTACGTATGTGTTGTATTTGTTTGTATGCCACAGGCTCATGTGCGTATAACTTTGTTTGTGTGTTTCTTTGGTGTATGCTGTTTAGACCTGGGTGGATCAATTTTGAATTTGTGGTATGGTGACTCATCAATGACTCATTGTTTGGAAGTTTATTTCTTGG
>JASAMW010002579.1:0-25085 GCA_030247985.1 Epsilonema sp. ZAB3_2 | reverse complement strand
CTGCCAAACAGCATGACTTTTCCTCGTGGAATACTGTAAAGCTTCGTGTATAACCCCCGGGGAAATAAAAATCGTTAGTCACCGATTCGAGGGGGTTACTACACGAGGGGGGGGGGGGGGTTATAAACGAGACCAACCAAAATGTGCCAAAACAACACCAACACACTTATGTTGCCTTATTTGCGCGCGTTTTAAAAATTTTGGTCAGAGGGGGGGATAAAAATCGTTAGTCACCAAATAGGGGGGTTATACACTAGGGGGGTTATATTCGAAGGGGGTTATACACGAAGCTTTACAGTACTATTCCATTTTGTCAACAAGGTAGTTTACACTTTGTAACATGTCGTTCTAGTGCAATAATTTTTATTCAGACAGATACTCACACCTTAGTATTGAAGAGTTTTATGAAACCTCAACCTTCCGCACGTACTGCGATGCCTTGGAAGAGCAACGGTAAACTGCGGTAGGAAACTGAAACTCCCAGCTTCTTTCTCAAGCACCTTGCTCTATTTGCTTTTTCAGGCAACTATACTCTCTGTGTTTATGCCGTTCCTTGTCTTGCCGTTGCCATTGATTGACCACCAAAAGCTACCAGCTGGTACCAAGACTGCCAGAATAGGTAAACACAAATCCAAAGAACAAAAAGTGAATGAATAAAGAAATACAACTTGACTTCCTTCATGAAAATGTATTGGGCGGGCCCGTAAAATGGAAATTTGCAAACACGGGGCGGTATTAGGAAAGGCACGTATTTTAGGGCTATAAATGGCGCTATCACGCATACATATTAAGAAGTATAGCCTACATACTATAGGCTACTATGTACGTGCATACATAACATACATACATACAGTTTGTCGGAATCGGATTCGGTCCGATACGTCCTTTTGATTGATATAAAGTAATTTTTTAAGCAACAGGGTGCTTATGCAAAAAGCGTGAATAATTACTTTTCTATGTGGTAATCTGGAGGCAGAGCAGAATGAAACGCTACCAGCTTCAGAGCAAGACCAGCTGTTTTTTTGCTTTCCAGCTATTAGTTGTTGTTTGGAGAACAATAATTTGTGCTCCGCTTTGAATTTCTCCATTTTGAGGTAGGCCTACAGAGAAAGAGAAAAATCGTATGCCATGGTGATATGGGATTTCGATTTTATTCTTTTTTTGCATCTTCAGATTTTTTATTGTGCGTAATACACATGTAAGCATTTTTAATTTTGGTATGTAGGCTATGTACTGTGTACTTATGTAAGTACGGTATGGTCGTACTGGTGCAGCGCGCGCAATCATCAAATGCCATCAAATTGAATCTTTTCTTGACTTGCTGTTGCGCACAGCCGCCCTTTGAATTCCGGTGGGAAAGCAATAGAAACGAAAAATATTCATGGAAATCTGACTCTGGGAATTTGCTTGAGTGATGCTTGGCAAAACATGATCAGGCACTGCCTTTTGCGTTACACGGGCACCATGTCGATCGCGTGTCGCCGGGCTTTTTCGAGAAGCCGTTTCCATTCTCGTTCATGTAGCACCGGTGACATCAATTAACGCTGGTCTCGGCAGAATTTTTAAATGTCACCAATTTTTAGAAGGCGAGGCTAAATACAATAAATGTCATTGTTGATAGCGAATCCATCACAAGTTGTGGGCGTTCTGGAACAAAAGAATGTCATAGTCCGTCCCATATACAATGAAAGCTATTGTAGCTAAGCGCCGCGAAATTCTCTGACGAAAATTGAACGGCTAATGCTGTTTGCTTTTCCCTGGAAGAAAATGCGCAAGAAGCTAAAATTATTTTACTGTGCCTGTGACAAACGTTCAAATATTCTTGCTGATTTAGCAGCGGGGAGCAAAGAAAAAGACAAGACTGATTGCTATACTATTTCTATTTTTCAGATCGATTATCATCAATAATTTCTTTGCATGGCGAATAAACGGAAGAGCGAGCTGACATTGATTAGGGTGATTTTACCATTGGCGTTAATTACAGGTATACACAGTAGTAGTTTGCATGTACTGTACTTGTGTTCATAGTACCAGGACCCCATAATAGAGAAGGACTGAGCATCTGTGAACAAAAGTCGTGCGCAGAGCTACGCCCGATAAGAGCCAAAAGCGTCCCCCAACTGGGGACCCCGTCCCCCATCTGGGGGACGTCCCCCAACTCGGGGACGCCGTCCCCCAACTGGGGGACGCTGGAGGCGACACTCAGCCACATAGTAGGAGGCGCCACAAAAACTCATAAACTTGATGTTTCAAGTTTATGCTACACCTCGGCGGTGAGCTCCAGGTCGGTGTTTACCCAGCATTCTAAGGTGCGTGCAGAATTCTGTACACACCTTTTTTAACACCGACCTGTCTCAGGTGTAACATAAACTTGAAACATCAAGTTTATGAGTTTTGTGGCGCCTCCTACTATGTGGCTGAGTGTCGCCTCCAGCGTCCCCCAGTTGGGGGACGGCGTCCCCGAGTTGGGGGACGTCCCCCAGATGGGGGACGGGGTCCCCAGTTGGGGGACGCTTTTGGCCCTTATCGGGCGTAGCTCTGCGCACGACTTTTGTTCACAGATGCTCAGTCCTTCTCTATTATGGGGTCCTGATAGTACTGTACTGTACGTGTACTGCATAGTATGCAGTGAGCGTATTGTACCGCGCTTCCATTTACAGGAACACTGCTCCGGACCAACTTTATCTCTTTTACTTATGGTGTTCTGTTGCTCTTTACGCCATTCTTACCTGGACATCATCCTGATGGGAAACTCTCATGTTCGACATTTTCTAATTCCTTAAAAAAATTGAACTTTTGTCGTGATGCACTACTGAGCCTGCTTTTTTCCAGGGTGGACCGTACGGTTCGTTCAAATAACGCTGGCTTCAACTCTGACCGTCTCCATAGCGCAGTTGGTGTTTCACATAGCTCTGCTGTCAGATCCTCCTTATGGGCACGATTTCATCGATTGCAGTTTCAATGAAATTCTCGCGAGGCAGTTGGGTTTTCAACGGTAAAATCTTCGAGAAAAGACCAATTCTTGCATTTTTATGAGCAATGATGTTTCAATTCCTGATAGAAGAGCACGGGTATTTTGCAAGCACCGTGCGGTACATAATAATAGGTAAAACATACGTATGAACTCGGTGTTTCTCATGCAGCTTCTTTTGCAGATTGGACGTAGCTTCTGGTTGGCAGTTGACTCGACTGATCGCTCCTGACCTTCTCGTAACTTTCTGCGCCCTCTACACTTTCTTGGAATGCGTTTCCGGCAGAATGCGAGCTTCGAGCTCCCGGCAGAAAGAGGAAGAAGAGGCGGGGAAAAAGATGTCCACCTTTCTGATGGGAGCCCTGGCGAAGTCGCAGATCACGGCGACTGCTGAGGACGCGATGGAGCGCCAGAGAGAGGAAGATGCCAAGGAGACCAGCGAGGGGGACAAGTGGAGGGCCTGGCTGATTCAACAGCGGCTGCACGCATACTCTGCTATAGGGCGCTACATCCGCCAATAATAGATTGCTAGTTAGTTACCAATCCGCCTGAATTTGCACAGAATGAATGTTTGGCGTGTGCCACCTTTCTTTACTACGTACCTATTGTACCAGGGAAATAACCAACCGTATTGAATTGCCCGCAGCTATACCTACATAAGAGGACGCTGTTCAGCAAGTCGGACGTTCAATCATTCTAAGTGGATGAAATGTAACCAAAGCCGCAAAAATTGAGCGTATGTAGCGCCCTTTTATGGCTAACAACCTCGCGTTCTGCTCGCTGCTGGCTCTCACAGGCGCCATCCATCCCAGTCTGTTGTCCGCCCCATACTTTTTCTCTTTCCTCTATCTTTTCACCAAGTGGGCTTTCAATCGACCGATAGCCGAGCAGCTTTGGTGGCGATTGAGGAAGCTAATAGTGGGCTATGCTGCTGCCCATCTGCTTTGTTTGTATCTGTATCAACTAGAATATCTGCAGACATCCCTGCCGCAAGAGTCCCTCATTGCAAGGTGCCTTTCTCATTTTTGACTGTGTACCTATGTATGTACGTACTTTGACTGTGTACCTATGTGCGTACGTGTATGTACAATATTGTACTCTGTAGTACAAGTAAGCGAAGATTCATATTTTTCCTTCCAGGTTGCTAGGGATGACTGTCATCGTGACGGCCCAGTGCTCAGATGTTCGTTCCATAATCTTTGAGCCCAGTCAGCCCTGGACGGTTTTTGTCAATCCTTTCCTCCTGATGATGCTCTATGGTCTGGTCGGAGTGCAAATCAGGACCACCATCGAATCCCAATATGAGGAAATTATTTCTGAAACTGTTGAGAGAGTACCCAAAGGGGAGCCGGTGACCGCTAGCGTGAAAAGACAGCGGTCGATTCGCTACAGCAGGAAGGAGCAACGGGTCGCTCTACCGCAACAAACAGAAAAGGTTATATTCTTGGCGTATGTTGGCATTTTTTTATCTTGCCGGAGATAATACTGTGTGTATGTTATGTATGAGGCTTGTGTGTAGAACAATAGGTGCTATTTTACAGCTGTTACCCTCCGAAAATGAGACGGAGTTCGCTGCAAATGGTCAGAAGGTGGTATCGTCACCTGCCTTGGAAGACACGCCATCAACGCCAAGGAAAAAATCGCCAGCAGTAATCATTGTTGACGAAGGTACCATATATGTACGTGTACGTACGTACTACACACAAAAACACAAGATGGTAACAAAATAAACTTGATTGGGATCAGTGAAGATGCAATGTTTTTATTAGCTGAGAAGAAGAAACAAGCTTCCATTTTGACTAATAGACCATCCGTTTTCACGTCACGAAGTATACAGTTGGACAAGGGAGCAATGGCCACTGTGCTCCAGTTTGTGACAAAACAGAGCTATGTGGTTTCACTGTTCATGATGATGGTACAGTACCTATTGTACAAGCCAATGCAATGTTGGAATTGTTTGTGTAACATTTCTAATTCACTGATATCATTTAGGGTTGGAGCATCACATATCACAGTTGGTCCAGCTTTGTGCTTCTCCTCCTTGCTTGCATTGTGTGGATGGTGCCAAATTCCAGACAGTTTTGTCTTCGACTGTCACCATTTGTTTCCGTCTATACAACTGTAAGTAAGCGTAACTTGTAAGCACGTCTCAGCCTGCTTCATTGGTGGTGCCATTAGCCAATGAAAATTTTTCTGCCGTTGGTTGTCATTTTCCAGATACTACTGATAATTCAATTTATCTATGGCCTGGATCTCACACAAGCAGAGTTGCCAGATGAGAATCCCAAAGTTTTGCGCCAACTGGGCTTTGAGAAACCCCGAGAAAGCCCTCCATTTGTCCCGCTGATAAGCAAAACCCTCTTCACCATCATGTTTTGGGTCACTTTGCGCCAATACCTCCAGGAAAGGGCCTTGAGAGGTCGGGAGACCATTGGCGCAGGATTGAAGGGGACACTGGACTTGAGTTTTGCGTCTGCGTTAGCTGGAGTTCCAAGACCCAGTAAGCCCGCAATGATAGTAATCTTGTTTGTATTAGTACACACGCTAGGCGCATGCCGCGATAAGTTGACTTTTTCAAAGTGAGTGGGCAGGTACGTACTATTCCACATTTATTTATTTGCCTATTTGTTAGAGAGGGCGGGCAGTATATCTTCTCCTCATGACGCGATCAGTGCCAAAAGCAGCATCAGCAGGCGGTCCCATTCTCCACTGCCCCAATCTGCAGCAGTGAAAGTGCAGCAGTTTGGAGTTTGGTGCAGAAGGCTTGTGGCCAAATACTGGACGCTAATCAATGCTGCTCTCCTCCTCTTCATCTCGCTGAGAACTCCAGTGGTGGCCTATAGAATTATTTACATGTTCTTCTTCCTCAGTTTTATCAACTCTTTTCAGGTAATATGATCAGTAGACATCGACAGTATCCTACTGTACGTACAAATGACTACAGTTATTCGAGTTAATATTGCAGTTCTGGTACGTACCTATGTATGGATTTTGGTCTTTATGAATTTTTTTTAGATTTCCTTCCGCTTTTGGCGTCGCTTCCTTTACCCGTTTTGGATGACCATGATCATTTACTGCATGGCAGTATTGACCTTCATCTACACGTACCAGTTTTATGGCTTCCCAGAGATGTGGCAGAATGGAACTGGACTCTCCATTGAACAGTAAATATGTAACCTAGCGAAACTCTCCAATGATATTTGGCAAGAGTTGTCTCTCCGTATTTTATTGGGTGAATGTACGTATGTGTACTGTATCTATGTATGTACAGACTGGAGAGCATTGGACTGCAAAAATTCAGCAGTGGAGAGCTGCTATTGAAGCTCCTGACTCCTATCAGCTTCTTGATCTTTACCATCGTGCAAGTGAACTTTTTCCACAAGGATCTCATGGATCGGACGCTGAAACTGCAAAACGTACTCTACCCAGAATTTGCCTTTCCATCCCGCAGAAATACCATCATTGCCACCATCAGAAGAGCCACAATTCGGCGAAAAAAAGCAGATGCAGCTACCTCGGCAAAAGACCAGACAGGGTTGTTGATGCAAAACAATGAAGCTAAGCTCGCGCAAGAGGACGATGACGATGTGCGCATGTCTGACGGATCATCAACTCATAAAGATGATGCAACAAAAGAGGAAGTCAATCCATCGCAGGAAGGAAGTCCCAGGAAGTTGCAACAACAACGCACATCTGCAGTTGAAGCGATGAAGCAAAAGTCGAAAGAGAAGGCGCAGCAGTGGATGCACGAAGTTGAGAAGCAATGGCGACGGTTGGCGCAGCGACAGGATAAAATTGCTAATCTTATTTGGAGAGTACTGGAGATACACATAGGAAGAGCTGTCGCGCTGCTGATGATGGGAATTTGCGTGAGCGAGGTGAATGTGCCATTTCCTTGTTCTCTGACAGTACTGAACACTGTATAGGGTGTATCAGAATTTACTCTCCGGATGTTTGTGCTTATAACTCCACAATGGAGCGTCATTTTTCACTGCGGTCTTTTGCAGTATCTAGCCAAGGCTTCAACGTTTGCGCAGGCAATATTTCAACTTTCTAGGTCAACAGGAAGCGGCTCAAAACAGCTCAAGAAGGCTGACCTCAGAAATTGAGGATTTGCCCACTATGCTACCATAATGGAGAGCATATTCTACCATTCCAAAGCTAGTACATTTTCAAAATATGTTCAATATCCTATGCAAGATGCGGTAGAACCAATTTTGCTGCGGTAATATGAAGAAAAATTGAAAACTCAGCTGTGGAGTGCCAACTTTGTCCTTAAATCCAGGTTTTTCCCCCATAGTGAAAAAACGTAAATTTCTGTGTCCGAAAGTTTAAGCCTTCATAACTTCCTTGGTAGAGGGACTATGGGGCTGAAATTTTGCCTGCGTAAACGTTGAAGCCTTGGCTAGATACTGCAAAAGACCGCAGTGAAAAATGACGCTCCGTTGTGGAGTTATAAGCACAAACATCCGGAGAGTAAATTCTGATACACCCTGTACATTGGACGCGCTGAACGCAGACAGAAAACTGTCATTAAACGATATTCATTTGCTGTTTGCAGGTGAGTGCAGTGAACATGCCGTACACCATCTTTGCCGCCATCATGCTTTCAAAAGAGAAACTTATTCCCATCGTCAGTCATGTGGCTGGAGTGTGGACTTCATTCATCATTGTCATCAAGATGCTGTACCAGATGAAATTTATTCATAGAGATGCAATCATTGTCAAGTGCTCGGTATGAAACAAGGCAAAAGCGATGGTGGACATTGCTTTCGGCGATCGATAAATATGCATGGTGGTCTGGTCATCTGTCATTGTTGCAGACCACTCCAGGTGTGAACGGTACCGTTTACAGCCCTCTCTTTCCATTTTATGGCAACGTATCAGTTGACCCAGCTGCTTGGGGCGGATTTCACAAAACTGCTCAGTTATCCGAGTACTTGAAGGTGAAAAGAACTACTGCAATTTTTGAAGCTTTGCTACATGACCATTCTTCATCCCGTAACAGTGTACAGTACGTACGTAGGACGCCACTTGTCGTTTTCAGGGCTACTTGTGGTTGATCTTGTTGATGGCCTTTCAAAGCGTGGTACATATGCGTCAAAAGCTGCACAGGACCAAGCGCGAACTGTCAGAGCCTGCCAAAGGTGTTCTCTTACATGGCATCACTCGTCAAATGGCGGATGATGGCATACCAGCTCTGTTGAAGTTTTTCGTCAACCATTTCTTTTACAAGTTTGGCTTGGAGGTACGTAGGCCTACATTGTACATGCATACACACGTATGCAAGCAGACTCGCACTTGAGGGTATCGTACCTACTTGAGACACAGTGTACAGGTGTTTAGTTTAGGTCTGTTTTCTGACCACAGTGGCTACCGTTGGCATACGTAGTGATTTCATTTCCATTTTGTACATACTCTGGCTGATGGGTTTGCTGAGCCAGAGAAGAGTGAAAATCGCGCGATTCTGGCCCTACTACGTGGCTTTTCTTGCCGTGATGCTGCCGTTTCAATACATGTTGGCTGTTGGAATGCCACCCAATTTATGCAGCGGTAAGGCACGCTGTACATATGTACAGTAGTACATGTGCATGCATATGTAGTATCTCCTCCATGACCATTTGTTCGAATTAGTGACCACTGCATAACACGATGTACCGTATTTACCGGTGCATAGCCCCATGGGGGTATGCAAAAATTGAGAGGTCCCATATGGGGGTATGCATAGGGGGGGGGGTTATGCATTGGGGGGGTTATGCATGGGGCATTTTTTATGTTTTTGAGAGGTGCGCAGAGGCATATTTTTTAGGTCAAAAGCACGTGTTTTAAGGCATAATTGAGGTCAAAACACGGTTATTCTAGTACAATACACCCCCAAGCAGGCTTACAGGCATCTTAGCTTGGTGTGGGAGTGGCTATGGGTACTATATGACCAGCTTACATAGGTAGGTTCAGGTACTGTACAGTACATATGGGGGTATGCATAGGGGGGGGGGGGGGGGGGTTATGCAAATAGATGGGCCGAGACTCTCGGTCTCGGTCTCGGTCTCGGAAATCTCGGTCATTTTTGGCGATCTCGGTCTCGGTCTCGGTCTCGACTTTAGAATTTTCAAATTCTCGGTCTCGGTCTCGGTCTCGCAACTTTTAGGGCCTATTTTAGGCGAGACCGAGACTAGATTGAAATCGTGCTTTAACAAGCAATTTTCATGCATTTCTGCTGAGATTTTAGCTGCCTATTATGAAAAAATTTCCCCTGCGGGGCGATTTTAGCCATGTAATGTAGAAAATAGAAGTGAAGCACCTATTTGCCACTGTTTTCGCCATCAAAATTTTTATAGAAAACAACCGTCAGAAAAAATACAAACGAAATTCCATAAGTTTTTATACCAATACTTAGTCTCGGTCTCGGTCTCGATCTCGGTCTCGGTCTCGACAAAATTCCCTAATCTCGGTCTCGATCTCGGTCTCGGAAAAAATTCTAAGTCTCGGTCTCGGTCTCGGTCTCGTTTTCAGCAACAATCCAGTCTCGGCCCATCTCTAGTTATGCATTGGGCATTTTTTATGTTTTGCCAATATGGGGGTATGCATTGGGGGGGGGGGGGGTTATGCATCGGTAAATACGGTAAAGTAGTGACGTTTAGGCTATCCTTGGACGGGAATTAATTCAAAGCTGATCGAGTGGTTGAACCTGCCGGACTTTGCAAATCCTCCAGATCCAAGAAAACTTGTTTGTAAGTACTGCTATATCCCATACGCACCTTTATTATACAGGGTGTTTCCTTTGGATATATCATGTCGTTTGGGGCAATAACTTGGGAACGACAAGAGTTAAGAGGCTGATATTTTTCCTGCAGATACCCAAGAATATGCCTAACATTGTATAAAAATTTCGTCCCAAAACTCTAATCTGAACATAAGATATTGGTACCTCAAGTTTCGACCACGAAAATCGCAAGTTTTTGAATCGCAAGTTGGTGGTTCGCCCTATCTGGGTTCCCAACTATTCCTTTTTAGATTTCTCTAGAGCAGGCTTTGTTTTAGTAAACTGAAAACGTTTCCAGAGCTGGAAAATAATATACTCATGGTGTTTTCAGGTGTTGACTAGCGCTACGATGAAAATGCCACAAGTTTTACTCTGACCGCCAGTTCTGATTCAAGAACTTTGCGATTTTCGTGGTCGAAACTTGAGGCACCAATATCATATGTTCAGATTGGAGTTTTGGGACTAAATTTTTACACAAGGTTAGGCATATTCTTGGGTATCTGCAGGAAAAATTTCAGCCTCTTAACTCTTGTCGTTCCCAAGTTATAGCCCCAAACGACATGATATATCCAAAGGAAACACCCTGTAGCTACCTACTACAACCTACATACTACATACATAGTACATACATATACAGTACATCCCACATCTCTTCTCTAGCTGTAAAATCCGGTAGCAAGCAATGGCACCGTTGTTTTGGCACTGTTTGGCACTCTCATTTCAGGCGACTTTTTCCAGTTTCTATTTGCTTGCTCTCAGCTGCACGTATTTCACATCGAAGCAAACCCAGCGAGCGCGCATACTTTTCCTGGAGGCGACAACGCAGAGCTTATCTATGCGGAGATGGACAAGCTGAACTCTGACTACGACAACCCTGACACTCTGGAGAGCGGCAGCTTTGGACCATCTTTCACTGAGGAAGAGGCCACAACAGTGCCCGTGCCAGACTTCATCAGCTACAACAAGAGCTATTTGGATATGGTGAAGGTGGTGCTCTTCGTGTATCTCTACTGGGCAACGCTCGCCATGGTCTTTATTGCTGGAGTCAGCCGAGTCAACCTCTTCGCCATGGGATACGTCGTCGCCTGTTTCATGTTCTTGTGGGTCGGAAATGAACTCTTCTTGAAACCGCTGGGTTTTGTACTGAAACTGTAAGTTTGGAACAGTGCGGTATAAAATAATAGCACGTTAGGAAATGCGAATAATCAGTATCGGTTATGTCATCAATGGAATCTTGCGCATGCGGTTATTACGGTGCATTTGTACGTTAGGTGGAATATGTTGATTGGATACAACGTCGTCATCATATTCATCAAAGTCTCGCTGCAGGTGGTGGGCTGTGTGTACATTGACCAGATGTACCGCAACTACTGCTGGGTCATCCAACTGTTTGGAATCGCCTGCCTAAAAACGGGAATCGTGAGAGAAGCAGGTGTCCGTTACATTTTTCTGCTGTCTACGGTACCCTATAGTGTACGTCGTATACATATCACTTGGCGCCTTTAAAGAGTGTTTCTCTTTACTTACAGATTTCGATGAAGCGATTCTTAGCGAATGCAACGTTCCTCTGGAAGAAGCTGGCATTTTCTTTGACGGAGTCTGCTTCTTCTTTCTCCTGCTCCAGCGTCGTATCATTGGAAGCCACTACTTCAAGCATGTGATTGTGGAATTCAAGGCTCAACAAGTGTTTGCCTCCAGGTGTGAATGAATTTGACGCTGCTGTGCGCATCCGTATGTTCATATGTAGGCCTACGCACTATTTTGCAAATATTTTCTAAGGGGCTTTCAACTCATCTCGCAAATCACTGGCAAAGAAATCGCTGAGCAGAAGGCGAAGGAGGATGAGATTGTGGAGAAAATACGAAAGAAAATGGAAAAGATCAAAAAGACACACAAGGGCGGCGATGGACCACCACCTCCATCAGCAGCAACCAAAAAGCCAGCAGCGATGAAGCTCTCCAGACAGGGAACAGTACCGCAAGGTACAACAGTAGTACTATACTATACATTCCATACGTAACATGTATGTACAATTAGCATTGGTAGTACTTTGTACATGTGTAGGTACATATCTACGCTTGCAATATTCTTATCAATTTCTGATTGAATAAACGTAAAATATGTACATGCAGGTACTTGTAGTAGTTACTATAGTACACATTACATACGTTGTTCTTTAGCTTTCATGCGCAAAATCACATCTCCTCATGCACTGCAGTTGCCGCTAGGTGGAACTGGAGGAGCGTCATCAGGTCGCTCCTCCCTCTCATTCCAGCTAGAGCCTTTTGATGACCAAGTGGGTTCCTCGCTGCGAGAGTCAGTGGCTGCGCTGTCTCTTGCAGCCGTCCAAGCGCAACCCCTGCGCCACCCATCCTCCCAGGAAGCGCTCAATGCAGAGGCCCAGACTCTCTCTTCACCTACCTCCATTCAAGCTCTGGGAGTCTCCGAGAGCATGAACGCTTTGCAGGAGCTGAGCGAGGGGGCAAAAGTTGTTCCGGTTATCGATCTGCAGGATGTTGCACCATCTGCAGACCCTAGTCCCACTTCTGCACCCTGCCATCTGGTGGCGCCTTTCGCCAGTTTGACCCCGGACTCTCAGCGTTATGTGCCATATGCTTCCTCTTCACCTTCCACTGAGCATCCACAACCGCCACCGTATCATGTGCCAGAAGTTGAACTCGTGGAGACTGAAAGACCAGGGAGGAGGAAGAAGAAACGGAAGCAGATTTTGATGGGAAAAGAACAAGAGAGAAGAGGAAAACTAATGGAGAAGGAAATTGAGACTAGCGAAGCTTCGGCTGTGGCGACAAGTGCAACCGCAGGAACTGCAGTTATGCAGCCATGGATGGAGGAAAGGAGGCCAAGTGCAACTGAAGGAGTGAAAAAGGGAAGGAAGCCTGCGAGAAGGAGAAAAAGAAGGCCGACATTGACACCTGATAGCTCAGGTCTTATTTATTTACAGTACAATCAAAACGCATGCGTCTGACTGAACTTATGAGACATCCGGTACCATACAGCTGTGTTCATTCAGGTGCCAGTGATGACGAGTGGGCTATGGATGAACAGCACCAGGATGAGAGTGATGAGGAAGACAGTGAGATTGGTGCAGCTCTTCAGGAGGACGAGGAGAGGAAGGAGAGTGGCTTACCCGATGAGCAGGAACGACTGAAAGGTCTGGGACCTCTGCAGCTGCTCAACGTGGCTTTCAAGAGGGGAGCGATCAAGGAAGCGGTGAAGGAGTCCAAAGAGATGGCACAACAGCAGAAAGAGTTGGAGAAACAGATGGAGGAAGCTGTTGGGGTACCTACTTTTTTGTTTCCAAATTTGCTGGAACTGTGATTCTGGTGAACTGCTAAAGGTCAAATTTCTTAGATGGCGATTGTAGTAGTAGTAGTAGTACAGAAATTAGTTTGTATTTCAATCTTGTAGCATGCAGACAGCAGAGCGATTCGACGTCACTTGCAACGACAAAAGTCGCGAAAGGTCAGGCATGGCGACATTCAGGCTGCGGTCACGGCGCTCGACGATGAAGAAGATGAGGACTTTGCTAATGCCAGAAGAGGCAGCAAACGTGACTGTAAGCGCGGTCGTCTTGACAAATGCACTACAATTTGCATCTGCTCATGCATTTTGATAAGCCAAGTTCAAATTCAGATCTGTTTTGTTGTAGCCCTTGCACATGCTGTCGGCGAGTTTGAACTGGATAGCAGCGAACTACTGTCGCCATCTCGACGCCTCGTATCCAGTCCTGGGATGTTCCAGCTTTCTCCAGCTGTTGTGTTGAGCCCCAATATTTCTGCTGAAGTAACGGAAGAGAGGGACCTCGAAGTGATTGAACTGGGAGGCGAACAGATCTTCATTGCTGCTAAGGCAAAGGTGGATGATAGAGAGAAGGAGAAGTATTCAATGGGATTCCAGTCAGCTGAGGAGAAGCATGGGAAGATGGTGGAATTGATCAAAAAAGGTGGGTCCCTCCCTGGCAAGGCAAACACCGACTTCTACAATTCTGCTTCTGTACAGAGCTTTCACTGTGTATGTAATGTACCTACGTACAGTTGTAGCTGTGCATTTCAGTGTACTCTGTTGGCCAAGATTACGTGCAAAACTCCATCCTGTTTGTCCGTTTGTTTGGCACTGGAGTGCTGGAATCGGCCATCAGCTTTCTGCTTCAGCTAAGCAGGGATTTTCGCTATGTATCTCACGTGCTGGCCTCAGAGAAGAGGCAGCACAAGGAAGCTAAGGTGGGGTGGGGGAACTGGCTTCTTCCTATTCTCCGCTGGTCCTTTTATACATCGGACATTTCTGGATCTACCTTTAGCACACGGGCATAGCCAACGTTGACAGTAATCACGCAGCTGCCACACTGAATTTGGCGACCTCCTTTCCTCAAGATGAAAGCATGCTCAGATTGCACCAGTTTATGCAGAAGCAACAAGGCTTGACTGTTCCTTCGTAAGGAAAACAAACTGTGCACTGGAAAACACCAAACAAAACTGTGCTTTGTCAGAACTGATCAGGGAATTTTTTACCCGATGTTATTACTTCACATTTGCAGGACTCAAGTCGATCAATCCGAGATCAAATTCGAGCAGGAGAAGCATATTTTCGTCCGCCTATTTATCGCCACTTACTACCTGCTGATTAGTCGCTCTGAGCTGTTTTGCTATCTCATGATCGTATTGAACCACATGTCATCTGCTTCTTTCATCACTATGCCTCTGCCTCTGATGGCCTTTCTATGGGGAACCCTCAGCTTGCCCAGACCATCCAAGTTGTTTTGGATCACAGTCATCACCTATACAGAGGTACTACCCCATCCTATTTTCCGTAGTCAGGTGACTTTCCATCTCAAACTGATGATGTGATATTAGCGCACTTACGTATACGTAGTATACATACATATGTACCAGGCAATGGTAGTGGTGAAGTACCTGTTTCAATTCGGTTTCTTTCCCTGGAACAAGAGCGCTCCACCTCCAGATGCACTCTGGGCCCCTCGCATACTCGGCATAGAAAAGAAGGAAAAGTATGCCGGATGGGATCTGGCGCTTCTGATGGTGCTCTTCTTTCATCGCTCAATTTTAAAAGTACGCTATCTGTTATCGTTTCTATCATGTATGTACCTACTGTATGTATGTACCTAGTATATGCATATTATATGCAGTACATGTACTGTTCCTTCTTCGTACAGTTCGAGTACATCTATATTATGTACATACAATATTGGCTCCTGTCATACCAACTGGTCAGTTACCACCCATCCATCGATACACGTGTAATTTATCCGCTTTAGCAACGCGATTACAGAACATACAGACGCTATGTATGCTAGTGTTATGTTGCAGACGCTTGGTTTATGGAAGGAAGAAGCTTCGAAACATGGCCCAGGTGAAGCCGGTGATTCCAGCAGCTCTGCTCACTCCTCCACAGAGAAACTGGATGGTGAAGATAGATCCGGCTCGAGCAAGTCAGCCTATTCGCGGGAGAAGTCTCCCTGCTCTTCTGCAGCCTCCAAGGCGACATCTATCGAGCCACCTGGATCAACCATTGTAGATGGCGAATTTGTTGAGGATGAGGAGGAAGAGGAGGAGAGTATTAGAACAAAATTCCAAAAAGGGTGCGTGAACATAAAAATTTGGTAGTAAGTTTTTTTAGTTCTGTTTGTTTACCGTCGTTTTATTTGCAGATTGGAAGAATATGCTCGCCACATCCTGCGCTTCTTCTCCTTGTTGCTCAAGCCGGAAGGTCGCTATTCCGTGGATCTGTATGCGCCGATGTTTCTCTGCGATTTCTCCTGCTTCGTTATCGTCATCTTTGGATATTGGGCATTTGGAGTAAGTTGGCTTCATAATTGAATTAATTTTAAGCGTGCCTGGTGCGTACGTAACTGAAAACCAACGACCAACTGAACTTACACCGTAATCCAGTATACATGCGTTGTCTCATCGTTTTTTCAGACAGATACCGGTCAGGGCGGTGTGGCTTCCTATTTTGAAGAGAATCGCATTCCCGGCCCATTTCTAGCCATGCTCATCGTTCAATTTGCACTGATCATTATCGATCGGGCCCTATTTCTGCGCAAATTCCTGTTCGGCAAGCTTGTGTACCAGCTGATTTTGGTAGTCTTCATTCACATTTGGATGTTCTTCATCCTACCTGGAGTCACCGATCGCATGTTCATCGAAACAATGCCGCTAAAACTCTGGTATTTCACCAAATGCATCTACTTCTGTCTCTCAGCTTGGCAAATCCGATCCGGTTATCCCACTAGAATTCTCGGGAATATTCTGACCAAACGATATACCATCATCAACTTGGTGCTTTTCAAAGGGTACGTTCTATTACGGTTACTGGCAGCGTTGTGCCTGTTTTGTTTACAGTACGGAAGTTGTATGCCTGTGAAACTTTGCAGCTTCATGTCAATTCCATTTCTGTTTGAAATTCGGGCTTTCATGGACTGGATTTGGACGGACACCAGCATGGGACTGGGAGATTGGCTGAAGATGGAAGACATCTACGCCAACATATACCAGCTGAAATGCGAGAGAAAAGTGGAAGAGGTGCAGTTTAGAGGCAGGCTGATTGATACTGTAAAGTTTGGTGTATTACCCGATCGGGTTATACAAACAAAGTCGACCAAATTGCTCGGGGAATACTCGATATCGGGTAATACAAAATATCGGGGTATATACCAAACTTGCTTATTTCAGCGTAAAACAGCTTTTTGAGGCATATGGCGCGTGGTGAATATCGGGTTTATACAAAATACGGAAATTCAAAGTCGACTAATTTGCTCGGGTTATATTCGATATCGGGCTATATTCGATATCAGGTTATACACCAAACTTTACAGTAATTTTTATCAGACCCTATTAGCTAGTACATAATCGGCTTTATTCTATCAGCGATGGCCTCATTATTTCAGGATTATCCTTCGCCCAGAGGTGTCAAGAAAAGACCCCTGATCAAATACGGCTTAGGCGGCGGCATGCTACTGGGTGTCATTCTTATCATTTGGTTCCCCTTAGTCCTTTTCTCATTGGCGAATACGGTGGGCTTGAAGAATCATCCAATGGACTGCACTGTCAAGCTGACTATTGGAGGATACCAAGTAAAGTTGTACTACATAGTACATACAGAGTTGTGATCCACCTGATCCAATTTGTTCTGTAGTGGTTGACGAATATTGCAGCCCATCTTTCACATGAGCGCTCAGCAACAAGCTTTGAAAGAGTTTACAGTGGACGACTTCGAGAAACTTAAATACCAGTTCAGATACAACAAGGTTGGGAATTTCTGCATGTACCTACGTACAGTATGTGCGTATAAACTCAAAACTCTATACTGCATGCAGCTTTTACAGATGGCTCTGAGTTTCATGGCTGACTACAGCTATTCAGATGTGATCGAAGCAGCTCTCAACGGAAACAGCACATCAGTATGGGGCATTTCGCCCCCTTCAAAAGAGGCACTGATCGCGGAGCTCAGAGGCCCTGGCATTGTAACTCTGAAGTTTGAATGGCAGTTTACTCGGTCGGTACACACATTTCTACTGCTTTGTCCAGTGTACGTGCATTCGTAAAATACAGAAGGTTTCCAGGGTACGAGTAGTCGAGTACCGTATGCTTTGTACCTAGAATTGCGACTTCCACCTTACTTGGTGGCGTGGCCAGAGATGAGAACAGCATCCATTTGTTTCCTGGTGATCCGACCAGACGGCATCTGGTTGCGTTGCTCTTGAAAAGAAGACGGCGAGCCGTGTAATTGTTAGTTACATAAAGCGATTGGGCAGTGGTGGGGGTGTCGTTTTGTCTGCCAGCCGCTTACTGGTATGAGATTGATGTACAGTACATACCTTACTATGTAGGCGACAAAGCAATGGTTTTGCTGTAGAAGGGTAGGAGACCAAAATCCACCAAATTTTGAATCTGCTTGCTTGATGGGCGGCATATGGCATGGGTGGACCAATACATAACGCACCAAAATACGGGTGTGCTGTTGTTTGTAGACGCATCAACAAGCTGTTTCCTCCGTACGTCAAAGTTCCAGGCGCTGAAAGCGGGCGCGCCAAGGAGATTTACGCGTTGATGGTGGATCCATTTCGAACTGCCAAACCTCTCAACGATTCCTATGTGGACGTCACGTTAGAATTGGCGTCTCAACCGTCCAGGACTGTACAGGGTGTTTCTCAGCGATGGCTCGGAGAACTGGAGTGGTGGCAGGTTCACATGATTAGAAAGGAGCGGAACAAGAATCCGAAAACGAGAAAGGCGCGACCGTGGATCGAAACAGCTTTGGATAAGCTGTTTCTGGTTGCATTTGTTGATAAGGTTTGCACTTTCTGTACGTCCGTTGGATGAAGTACTTACATAAAATACGTACAGTATGTGCATTATAATATAGGCCTACAGTACCATCGTTGTACGTATAATTATTATTTTATTCTTTTTTGCAGGTTTTCCCAACCAGTTGTATCGGAAGGTATTTAAGTTCGAAGTGTCACAAACTCTCAAAGGTTGCTGAGGAGGAAAGATGGGCTCAATAGAAACTAAAACAAATTGGATAGGTGGACAAACCTGTATGTACTATAGTAAATATGTACTCCAATAGTAGCGAAGCAGCATTGGAGATCTTCAAGCCACGTATGAAGAGAAAAGGACTAAGGGGAACAAGATAAGAAGAAAGTAGAGGCGCCTAAGCCGTATGATCAGGGTCTTTTGAACCTGGGCGAAGGAAATCCGAAAAAGAGGCATGTGATAGAATAAAGATAGTACTAAATAGGGGATAAAAATACGTAAAGTTTGGTGTATAACCGATAAATATAGGAAAAAATATAACCGAGAAATAGTCGAGAATTATTGTATAAACCAATATCACACGCGCCATATGCTCAAAAAGCGTACGAAATAAGAAGTATATAAATTAAATAATACCGAGCAATGAGTATAACCGAGGGTAATAAAAAAAACAAACAAATACCTACTTCTCTCATAGCTGGTATAGTGGGTAGAGCTAACAATCCAGAGGGGAAAAGAGAAAGGAAAAAAGAAAGAAGAAGAAGAAAAAGAAAAACTTAAAAAAACAGGAAAGCATAAGTAATAGAAGTATTGAAAAGACAAGTGAGAGGTATACGTTTTCAGAATATCCGAGAACTAGTGGGAAAGAGAGAAGAGAGAAGAAAAGAGGGAAATAAGAAGAGTTTCGAGAAAGGATCGGGACAGGTAGGAGAAGAACACCAAATGGAATGAAGACACCAAAACAGCTGGTACACAAGCTGCGAACAGGAATTTGCGCAAAAGAGGGCCGATCATAATGATCAGTGCAAATGAACGATGAGCATGGCTAGAAATGGGCCGGGAATGCGATTCTCTTCAAAATAGGAAGCCACACCGCCCTGACCGGTATCTGTCTGAAAAAACGATGAGACAACGCATGATACTGGATTACGGTGTAAGTTCAGTTGGCGTTGGTTTTCAGTTACGTACGCACCAGGCACGCTTAAAATTAATTCAATTATGAAGCCAACTTACTCCAAATGCCCAATATCCAAAGATGACGATAACGAAGCAGGAGAAATCGCAGAGAAACATGGCGCAACAGATCCAGGAATAGCGACCTTCCGGCTTGAGCAACAAGGAGAAGAAGCGCAGGATGTGGCGAGCATATTCTTCCAATCTGCAAATAAAACGACGGTAAACAAACAGAACTAAAAAAACTTACTACCAAATTTTTATGTTCACGCACCCTTTTTGGAATTTTGTTCTAATACTCTCCTCCTCTTCCTCCTCATCCTCAACAAATTCGCCATCTACAATGGTTGATCCAGGTGGCTCGATAGATGTCGCCTTGGAGGCTGCAGAAGAGCAGGGAGACTTCTCCCGCGAATAGGCTGACTTGCTCGAGCCGGATCTATCTTCACCATCCAGTTTCTCTGTGGAGGAGTGAGCAGAGCTGCTGGAATCACCGGCTTCACCTGGGCCATGTTTCGAAGCTTCTTCCTTCCATAAACCAAGCGTCTGCAACATAACACTAGCATACATAGCGTCTGTATGTTCTGTAATCGCGTTGCTAAAGCGGATAAATTACACGTGTATCGATGGATGGGTGGTAACTGACCAGTTGGTATGACAGGAGCCAATATTGTATGTACATAATATAGATGTACTCGAACTGTACGAAGAAGGAACAGTACATGTACTGCATATAATATGCATATACTAGGTACATACATACAGTAGGTACATACATGATAGAAACGATAACAGATAGCGTACTTTTAAAATTGAGCGATGAAAGAAGAGCACCATCAGAAGCGCCAGATCCCATCCGGCATACTTTTCCTTCTTTTCTATGCCGAGTATGGAGGGGCCCAGAGTGCATCTGGAGGTGGAGCGCTCTTGTTCCAGGGAAAGAAACCGAATTGAAACAGGTACTTCACCACTACCATTGCCTGGTACATATGTATGTATACTACGTATACGTAAGTGCGCTAATATCACATCATCAGTTTGAGATGGAAAGTCACCTGACTACGGAAAATAGGATGGGGTAGTACCTCTGTATAGGTGATGACTGTGATCCAAAACAACTTGGATGGTCTGGGCAAGCTGAGGGTTCCCCATAGAAAGGCCATCAGAGGCAGAGGCATAGTGATGAAAGAAGCAGATGACATGTGGTTCAATACGATCATGAGATAGCAAAACAGCTCAGAGCGACTAATCAGCAGGTAGTAAGTGGCGATAAATAGGCGGACGAAAATATGCTTCTCCTGCTCGAATTTGATCTCGGATTGATCGACTTGAGTCCTGCAAATGTGAAGTAATAACATCGGGTAAAAAATTCCCTGATCAGTTCTGACAAAGCACAGTTTTGTTTGGTGTTTTCCAGTGCACAGTTTGTTTTCCTTACGAAGGAACAGTCAAGCCTTGTTGCTTCTGCATAAACTGGTGCAATCTGAGCATGCTTTCATCTTGAGGAAAGGAGGTCGCCAAATTCAGTGTGGCAGCTGCGTGATTACTGTCAACGTTGGCTATGCCCGTGTGCTAAAGGTAGATCCAGAAATGTCCGATGTATAAAAGGACCAGCGGAGAATAGGAAGAAGCCAGTTCCCCCACCCCACCTTAGCTTCCTTGTGCTGCCTCTTCTCTGAGGCCAGCACGTGAGATACATAGCGAAAATCCCTGCTTAGCTGAAGCAGAAAGCTGATGGCCGATTCCAGCACTCCAGTGCCAAACAAACGGACAAACAGGATGGAGTTTTGCACGTAATCTTGGCCAACAGAGTACACTGAAATGCACAGCTACAACTGTACGTAGGTACATTACATACACAGTGAAAGCTCTGTACAGAAGCAGAATTGTAGAAGTCGGTGTTTGCCTTGCCAGGGAGGGACCCACCTTTTTTGATCAATTCCACCATCTTCCCATGCTTCTCCTCAGCTGACTGGAATCCCATTGAATACTTCTCCTTCTCTCTATCATCCACCTTTGCCTTAGCAGCAATGAAGATCTGTTCGCCTCCCAGTTCAATCACTTCGAGGTCCCTCTCTTCCGTTACTTCAGCAGAAATATTGGGGCTCAACACAACAGCTGGAGAAAGCTGGAACATCCCAGGACTGGATACGAGGCGTCGAGATGGCGACAGTAGTTCGCTGCTATCCAGTTCAAACTCGCCGACAGCATGTGCAAGGGCTACAACAAAACAGATCTGAATTTGAACTTGGCTTATCAAAATGCATGAGCAGATGCAAATTGTAGTGCATTTGTCAAGACGACCGCGCTTACAGTCACGTTTGCTGCCTCTTCTGGCATTAGCAAAGTCCTCATCTTCTTCATCGTCGAGCGCCGTGACCGCAGCCTGAATGTCGCCATGCCTGACCTTTCGCGACTTTTGTCGTTGCAAGTGACGTCGAATCGCTCTGCTGTCTGCATGCTACAAGATTGAAATACAAACTAATTTCTGTACTACTACTACTACTACAATCGCCATCTAAGAAATTTGACCTTTAGCAGTTCACCAGAATCACAGTTCCAGCAAATTTGGAAACAAAAAAGTAGGTACCCCAACAGCTTCCTCCATCTGTTTCTCCAACTCTTTCTGCTGTTGTGCCATCTCTTTGGACTCCTTCACCGCTTCCTTGATCGCTCCCCTCTTGAAAGCCACGTTGAGCAGCTGCAGAGGTCCCAGACCTTTCAGTCGTTCCTGCTCATCGGGTAAGCCACTCTCCTTCCTCTCCTCGTCCTCCTGAAGAGCTGCACCAATCTCACTGTCTTCCTCATCACTCTCATCCTGGTGCTGTTCATCCATAGCCCACTCGTCATCACTGGCACCTGAATGAACACAGCTGTATGGTACCGGATGTCTCATAAGTTCAGTCAGACGCATGCGTTTTGATTGTACTGTAAATAAATAAGACCTGAGCTATCAGGTGTCAATGTCGGCCTTCTTTTTCTCCTTCTCGCAGGCTTCCTTCCCTTTTTCACTCCTTCAGTTGCACTTGGCCTCCTTTCCTCCATCCATGGCTGCATAACTGCAGTTCCTGCGGTTGCACTTGTCGCCACAGCCGAAGCTTCGCTAGTCTCAATTTCCTTCTCCATTAGTTTTCCTCTTCTCTCTTGTTCTTTTCCCATCAAAATCTGCTTCCGTTTCTTCTTCCTCCTCCCTGGTCTTTCAGTCTCCACGAGTTCAACTTCTGGCACATGATACGGTGGCGGTTGTGGATGCTCAGTGGAAGGTGAAGAGGAAGCATATGGCACATAACGCTGAGAGTCCGGGGTCAAACTGGCGAAAGGCGCCACCAGATGGCAGGGTGCAGAAGTGGGACTAGGGTCTGCAGATGGTGCAACATCCTGCAGATCGATAACCGGAACAACTTTTGCCCCCTCGCTCAGCTCCTGCAAAGCGTTCATGCTCTCGGAGACTCCCAGAGCTTGAATGGAGGTAGGTGAAGAGAGAGTCTGGGCCTCTGCATTGAGCGCTTCCTGGGAGGATGGGTGGCGCAGGGGTTGCGCTTGGACGGCTGCAAGAGACAGCGCAGCCACTGACTCTCGCAGCGAGGAACCCACTTGGTCATCAAAAGGCTCTAGCTGGAATGAGAGGGAGGAGCGACCTGATGACGCTCCTCCAGTTCCACCTAGCGGCAACTGCAGTGCATGAGGAGATGTGATTTTGCGCATGAAAGCTAAAGAACAACGTATGTAATGTGTACTATAGTAACTACTACAAGTACCTGCATGTACATATTTTACGTTTATTCAATCAGAAATTGATAAGAATATTGCAAGCGTAGATATGTACCTACACATGTACAAAGTACTACCAATGCTAATTGTACATACATGTTACGTATGGAATGTATAGTATAGTACTACTGTTGTACCTTGCGGTACTGTTCCCTGTCTGGAGAGCTTCATCGCTGCTGGCTTTTTGGTTGCTGCTGATGGAGGTGGTGGTCCATCGCCGCCCTTGTGTGTCTTTTTGATCTTTTCCATTTTCTTTCGTATTTTCTCCACAATCTCATCCTCCTTCGCCTTCTGCTCAGCGATTTCTTTGCCAGTGATTTGCGAGATGAGTTGAAAGCCCCTTAGAAAATATTTGCAAAATAGTGCGTAGGCCTACATATGAACATACGGATGCGCACAGCAGCGTCAAATTCATTCACACCTGGAGGCAAACACTTGTTGAGCCTTGAATTCCACAATCACATGCTTGAAGTAGTGGCTTCCAATGATACGACGCTGGAGCAGGAGAAAGAAGAAGCAGACTCCGTCAAAGAAAATGCCAGCTTCTTCCAGAGGAACGTTGCATTCGCTAAGAATCGCTTCATCGAAATCTGTAAGTAAAGAGAAACACTCTTTAAAGGCGCCAAGTGATATGTATACGACGTACACTATAGGGTACCGTAGACAGCAGAAAAATGTAACGGACACCTGCTTCTCTCACGATTCCCGTTTTTAGGCAGGCGATTCCAAACAGTTGGATGACCCAGCAGTAGTTGCGGTACATCTGGTCAATGTACACACAGCCCACCACCTGCAGCGAGACTTTGATGAATATGATGACGACGTTGTATCCAATCAACATATTCCACCTAACGTACAAATGCACCGTAATAACCGCATGCGCAAGATTCCATTGATGACATAACCGATACTGATTATTCGCATTTCCTAACGTGCTATTATTTTATACCGCACTGTTCCAAACTTACAGTTTCAGTACAAAACCCAGCGGTTTCAAGAAGAGTTCATTTCCGACCCACAAGAACATGAAACAGGCGACGACGTATCCCATGGCGAAGAGGTTGACTCGGCTGACTCCAGCAATAAAGACCATGGCGAGCGTTGCCCAGTAGAGATACACGAAGAGCACCACCTTCACCATATCCAAATAGCTCTTGTTGTAGCTGATGAAGTCTGGCACGGGCACTGTTGTGGCCTCTTCCTCAGTGAAAGATGGTCCAAAGCTGCCGCTCTCCAGAGTGTCAGGGTTGTCGTAGTCAGAGTTCAGCTTGTCCATCTCCGCATAGATAAGCTCTGCGTTGTCGCCTCCAGGAAAAGTATGCGCGCTCGCTGGGTTTGCTTCGATGTGAAATACGTGCAGCTGAGAGCAAGCAAATAGAAACTGGAAAAAGTCGCCTGAAATGAGAGTGCCAAACAGTGCCAAAACAACGGTGCCATTGCTTGCTACCGGATTTTACAGCTAGAGAAGAGATGTGGGATGTACTGTATATGTATGTACTATGTATGTAGTATGTAGGTTGTAGTAGGTTAGCTACAGGGTGTTTCCTTTGGATATATCATGTCGTTTGGGGCTATAACTTGGGAACGACAAGAGTTAAGAGGCTGAAATTTTTCCTGCAGATACCCAAGAATATGCCTAACCTTGTGTAAAAATTTAGTCCCAAAACTCCAATCTGAACATATGATATTGGTGCCTCAAGTTTCGACCACGAAAATCGCAAAGTTCTTGAATCAGAACTGGCGGTCAGAGTAAAACTTGTGGCATTTTCATCGTAGCGCTAGTCAACACCTGAAAACACCATGAGTATATTATTTTCCAGCTCTGGAAACGTTTTCAGTTTACTAAAACAAAGCCTGCTCTAGAGAAATCTAAAAAGGAATAGTTGGGAACCCAGATAGGGCGAACCACCAACTTGCGATTCAAAAACTTGCGATTTTCGTGGTCGAAACTTGAGGTACCAATATCTTATGTTCAGATTAGAGTTTTGGGACGAAATTTTTATACAATGTTAGGCATATTCTTGGGTATCTGCAGGAAAAATATCAGCCTCTTAACTCTTGTCGTTCCCAAGTTATTGCCCCAAACGACATGATATATCCAAAGGAAACA